>JAJOOO010012160.1:0-34465 GCA_029582685.1 Solanum piurae | reverse complement strand
CCAAAATTGACTACTAAATTCTGATTACTTATTGAATTTTCATAATTGATTAACAAAACCCCCCCTTTTAATTAATTGTTGTTTTCTTGGAAATACTTTGACTAATTGAATATAATCGTGGGTTAAAGTAAAGTCTAAAGCATTTTCCTCGTGGGATCGACCCCAACCTACAAGTTGGGTTCTTTACTTGATAACGATCGCTTATGCTTCTTTAGGGAGGTGTAATTTGAGCGTATCAAATACAAAAATAACTATGTATGAGAGATTCTCTAATCGCCAACCATCACTATGAGTTATGTGATGATACATCGTCTCGCCTACGCTGCCAAAATTACCGGGGTATAGAACTCCTCAACTAAGTGGATCCACTAGTCTATAATAAAAAGCGTTAAGAATCATCTAAAAAGTATGACCCTTTCTACCCACGTTGGCTACATGGTTTATGGGGGCTGTGAGTTATCTGAACTCTCCCCCATATCGGTGGTAAACACTATCCCAAAATATAACTAGCTCATAGGTTTATAACATAACTCTTTCTGTGGTTTGAGATTATTACTCAAAAATCTCTCTCTTAAAAGAGAGGGCTCAAAACTGCTCAAGAGCTCTTTTGGAAATCTCAGTTTCCTCCTCTTTTAAATGTGAAAATATTTACTCTTGGGAATACTTAGTTTCCATATATCATTTTAAAGAAAACGAACTCAGCTCTACTCTTCCTCAATTCAGTGCTCAATTCTTTAAAACAAGTTTTAAAATAATTTGTAAAAACACTTCTTAAAATAGGGTTCATGTCGAATTATGGACGTGAACGACTCAATTCAATGTTTTCAATAACCATGCATATAATTCAATACTTGAAACTCAATAACTCCAGAACTCAAGGAGTCAATGATACTACTCATCTCAAGAATGCTCGACTCGGGGGGGTTCATGCGGAATTATGGGCATGAACTACTCAACTCAAGGGCGCAATGATACTTCTCATCTCAAGAATGCTCGACTCATAGAGTTCATGCGGAGTTACGGGTATGAACTACACAACTCAAGGACCTTCATGGGTAACATGTAGTAGTCCCATGATTACGAATATAATCCCAAAATAGTTAGGAACTCAATGCTCAAGAAATTAGAACTTGAAGATACTACTCCTCTCAAAGATGCTCAATTTATGAAGTTCATGTGGAATTTATGGGCATGAACGACTCGACTCTAGGGTCTACATAACAATATAGAACTCATGTATACGACTCTTCTCATTCTCATACTTACTTCCTCAAAACTTAGTTCGAATCAATAGTTAATCTCAAAGGATTCACAGTTGAACTCAAACGTTTTCTTGAACTCTACTCTTAACTCTCTGTTGAATTTGGATTATGAATTCAAGAGTTATGGTTCATAATATGAGGGATCTTGTGATGATATGGTTCATAATATGAAGGATCTCGTGATGATAAAGTAGACTCATGAATACATTCTCCTCATTCTCATACTCACTTGCTCGAGTCTTGAAACAAGTTACTAGAAATTGTAGAAGACTCCTAAAAAAGACTCAAAGACATTTTCTTAAAGTGTTTGAAAGAACACTCAAGGCTTAACTCTTTAACTATACCTTGAATTTGAATTATGAATTCAAGATTTATGATTCATGTTATGAATGATTTCTAGATGTTTAGAAGTAGTTTAGAGTGTTTAGAATCGATAGGGCTCAATGTACCCTTTTAAAGGACTCGAACGGGAAAAACGACGGAGAAGAGGTGGGGGCAGGTGACCCTGGCGCATTGAGTGGCACATGGTACCAGCCCTCTACCTACAGAGGTGTGGTTGTGGCGCCAGGTCTCAACCCAGAAAACCCCGCCGACTTTTCTTTCTCATTTTCTGACGCTAACTCGCCTAGAATCGAATCGTTTCTTCCCCAATCACATAGATTTACATACCCAACCTAAGTACACACTAATCTACTCAAAACAACCCTCAAATCACTAACTTTCATCTCAAGAATTCATCAAAATACCAACAAAACAAGATTTAAAATAAAACTTCAAGAACACTTATCAAGAACTCAACATACTCAAACATATGGATGAAATTCATAAAAAAAACTCATGATTGGTGTGTTGGTTAACGAACCCAATACTATGACAACCTACATACCTCCTAAGGATTAAAACCATGGAGAAAATCTGCAACAAAACTCAAGAATCTCGACGAACGCTTTGATCCTTTCCTCTTTTCTGCTCTTTTCTCTTCTTGAACTCTCAACTAAAACCCTAAGCGTATATTAGGATTATAAAACTGAAACAAATCAGTTTATAACCCTAAAACCTTACTAAAAATGAATTAAATCTGATTGGGTAAGAAAAAGATCGAAATACCCCTCATATGTTCAAGGAATTTTCCTGAACTGGTCAGTCTGACTTAAAAAGGGGATAGCATACTAATCTGAACTCGAAACTTAGCAAACCCAGTGGCGTTGGAAAGATAATTCAAATACCTTTGATTTTATATATTATGGGCAACGTAACTCATTTTGTACTGAAAGTTATGGTCATTTTAATTTGACCCAAAACTGAAAGGAACTTAGGAATGACTTGAATTTCTCTTTGGTTCTTCTTCGAACTCAAGGTGCTACATCTAGTGACCTTAACACGTAAGATAATTTAAAATTCCTCGGTAAAATCCTACTCACAATGAAGGATGGTTCGAGTCTTAGCTCAAAAAAAATTATGAGGTGTTACACATTACCTTAAACTTGTGTTCCAAAATGGAACACAATTCGAGGCTCGGAGTAGTCATAAAACCAACATGCAACAATTCACATTTAGAGCACAAAAATAACCAATGGAGGCCTACAATAACTCAAATGTACCTCAAACTAAGAGTCTATAATGGTTTCCAACTAGCCACACACCTATCCCCAACAACTCCGGATGTATAGGACATCAAATTACCAAACACAGAGTTAAATTGAGAGAATAATCACTGATGGAAGTTGGGACTTGAAGCTGCCTTGCATTTGGTTTCTCCTCGCGAATGCGGTCCAAAGGGCCCACAAACATGGAGAACAAGAAATTTACCCTTCGCGAATGTGGCAAGGATCCTGTGAAGGCAAAAGAAGCCAGGGGCCCACGTACGCGGTCGAGTCCCCACGAATGCGTAGGTCAGGGGATCTAACCCTTCGTGAACGCGACCTGGACCCCGCAAACACAGTGACCGACTCTCCTAGTCTATGTGAATGCGGCCCAAGACATGGATATGCGTAGACCAAATATGTCTTGTACCAGCTAATGCATATTAAATGGTTTCGGCAACTTGAAAAACTCCAACGAGGTATTCTGAATTCTTTTAGAAGCACATGCACGCAAACGAGATATGCTATCCTACCAAATTTGATTTTCTGGACTCGATGGAATAGTCATAATTTCTATACGAGGTCATCTCGACAAAAACTGGGTTCCACACCAAAATTCAATTTTAAACCAATATCCACATGGGGGCTCGGAATCAGCCTGAGAGCCTCGAATTTCACACGAAGGGTCATTCTAGATCAATTACGACATTCCAAAGCTAACCACATAGAAGTAATTCTCATCCGGGCATATTTACCAAGATTATTGACCAAGTTCTGAAAGCCACCTAATCACACAAACTCAAACTAAAAGCCTCGAGAATCATGTCAGCCATGTTGCTAGGCTAAAATGACCCTTTCGGAGCTTATGGAACTGTGATAATCAGATTCTAAAGTCATCTTTTTGAACCTTTGATAAAAATGACCATTCAATGTTTAAAAGCTCCAAAACACTAAAACTAACATAAGAACCAAAATGAACGATGAGGTGATCGAACTGTTAGTCCCAGTAAGTAATAAATGACTTGGGGTCGCTATAACAACACTATAAATGATGAACAAAAGGCATAAACACATAAATGACTTGGAGGGTCTCTACAACATCCACTACTAAAAGGACGTTTGTCCATGAAAGTAAGAGTCAAGAAGTATTTGAGGGCTTAAAATAGCGAAAAAAACTTCTCTCACATCTCATGCTAGGTCTCTCATGTAGCCTTCTTAATGGGATTATGCCTCCAATGGAACTTAATCATAGGAATCTCGAGCGCAACCGTCACAAATCTCTGGCTACAATAGCAACTGGCTCCTCCACAAAAAAGTTAGACGGTCATCCAACTCTACCGCGACATACTGGAGAACATTACACTCATCAGGAACATACCGACGCATCATCAAAACATGGAAATCTAGTGGAGAGTTGAAAATGCTGGAGGTAAGGCTAACTCATAAGAAACCTCACCAATTGTTTGGAGTATCTCAAGAGGCCCTATATACCTAGGTTAAGGTTGCCCGACCTCCCAAATCTCATCACACCTTTCATTGGTGATACACATATGAAAACTTAATCACTAACTAAAAACCTCAAAGGTCGGTGCATATGATCAGCATAACTCTTGTGGTTACT
The DNA here is from genome assembly GCA_029582685.1 of Solanum piurae. NCBI lineage: Eukaryota > Viridiplantae > Streptophyta > Magnoliopsida > Solanales > Solanaceae > Solanum > Solanum piurae. Next base: position 29,999 of record JAJOOO010012160.1, on the reverse strand, counting down.
CTGAGATGTTCGATGCGTATCCTAAATTACCCCACCTGGTCAGAGGCCTCCTAAATCAAGTCAGTACCATGTGGTCTAGGATTTGTAGACTCAAACCAACCAACCAAATAGAGAAAATGCCCGCCATATAAGTTCTCAAAGGGGGCCTTCTGAATACTTGAGTGGTAGTTGTTGATGTACACAAACTCCATCGAAGGCAAAAGTTGGTCCTATTATCCTCAGAAATCCAAAACACATGTCCGCAGCATATCCTCAAGAATCTAAATAGTACACACCGACTAACTATCACTCTGTAGGTTGAAATTTGTGTTAAGGTCGATACGAGTATCCATATCCTCCTAAAAGGTCTTCCAAAATCTAGAAGTGAACTGAGCACCTCGATCTGATATGATAGATACATGCACACCATGAAGATGAACCACCTCTTGAATCTAGATACAGGCTAACCTCTTGGCGTTGAATGAGGATTGAGCAAGGAGGAAGTGTGTTGACTTAATCAATTGATCAATAATGACCCAAATTATGTCAATACCTTTAAAAGTCTGAGGCAAACCTACCATAAAGTCCATAGTGATACTATCCCACTTCCACTCCACAATGGGTAATCTCTAAAATTCACCACCATGCCACAAGTTCTCGACCGTCACCTGCTGGCATAGGCAATAGGACACATAGTCTGCAATATCGTTTCTTATACCACTCCACTAGTAGTGTTTCACTAAGCCATGATACATCTTCTTGGTGCCTGGATGGATAAAGTATCTGGAATCATGGGCCTCACGAAGTATCACCTGGATCAAATTCCCAACACCTGAAACACAAATATGGCTAGTGAACCTAAAAACCCCATCTGAATCCAAGGTAGTCTGACCGGCATCACCCAATAATTCTTAATCTCGAAGTGCCACCAAAGTCTCATCCTTAAACTAACGACCACAAATCCGATCAAGCAAGGATGACTGAACTCTTACATAGGCTAAGACAATCCTAGAATCTGAAATATCAAACTAAATCATCTCATTAGCTAATGCCTTAATGTGCAAAGACAAAGGTCGCTCCATAGTAGATAGGAGGGATATACTAGACATACTCACCACCTTCCGCCTTAAGGCGTCTACTAACACATTCGCCTTGCCCGAATGATAGAGAACAGATAGGTCATAGTCCTTCAAAAGCTCAATTCAATTACACTTCCTCATATTAAGGTCTAATTGGGTCATAATGTACTGAAGACTCTTGTGATCATTGTATATCTCGAAATGAACTTTATATGGGTAGTGCCTCCAGATCTTAAGTGCAAACACTACCATCGCCAACTCCAAGTCATGAGTTGGGTAGTTGCCCTAATGCAGCTTAAGCTGCCTCGACGCATAAGTAATAATCTGGCCTTGCTGCATTAATACACAACCCAAACCAACACCAGATATATCACAATATACTGTAAAGCCCTCGCCCTCAACTGGAAGAGTTAATATATGAGTGGTGGTCAACTACTCCTTGAGCTTTTGAAAGCTCAGCTCACACTCTTTAGACCACTCAAAATAAATATCAATAAGAGTCAACTGGGATAGTGGTGTTGAAATAGTAGAGAAACCCTCCATAATTTGTCTATAGTAGACTTCCAATCTGATGAAGCTCGGAATCTCAGTAACTGAAGCAAGTCTAGACCCTTCCCGAATAGCTTTAATATTCACTAGATCTACCATGATGCCATCCTTGGACACGACGTATCCCAAGAATGCTACAGTTTAAGACAAAACTCGTACTTTGAGAACTTGGCATAAAGTCATTAATCTCTATATGTCTAGAGCACAATCCCCAAATGTTGCTCATGATCTCTCCTGCTCTACGAGTATACAAGGATATCATCAATGATCACTATGATGAACAAATCAAAGTTAGGCTGAAACACCCGCATCATCAAGTTCATAAAGATGGCAGCGACATTAGTCAACAAAAGAAAATACAAGGAACTCATAATGGTTGTGTCGAGTCTTAAATGCAGTCTTAATTAGGGATGTATGTTGCCCTAATCCTCAGCTCATGGCAATCAAACCTCATATCAGTCTTAGAAAACACTGTGGCACCCTGAAGTTGGTCAAACAGATCATCAGTCCTAGGCATGGGATAATAGTTCTTCACTGTCACCTTATTCAACTACATGTAATCAATACACATGTGTATCATACCGTCCTTCTTCTTCACAAGAGAATGGGATCACCCTAAGGTGATACACGAGGCTTGATAAATCCCTTAACCAAGAGATCTTGAAGCTTAACACTGAGCTTCTTGAACTCTGCAAGAGCCATACGATATGGCAGAATACAAATAGGCTAAGTACTTGGCTCAAGGTCGATAGAAAAGTCAATATCAACCTCTAGGATAGATTAGGTAGGTCGGTAGGAAACACATCTATAAAATCAAGGATGACAGGAACTAACTCAATTGAAGGGATCCCCCTACTCACATCACGCATAGGCTAAATAAGATTAACACCCGCTAGCCACTAGCCTGAACAATAGAGATAACTCTAACTGATATGCTACTATGAGAGCATGCCACACAATTGGGATGGATAAGGTAGCGCTCTTAGAGAAGCAATCTAAGATCGTGCGATAAGGGAAAACCATTACATGCCCAGAATCACATCAATGTCAAGCATATCAAGTGGTATAAGGTCAGCCCGGGTGTCACACCCCTAGATAGTCACCAAGAAAGATCGAAACACTTGATTCACTACTAATGACTCACCCACGGGGGTCAACACACGCAACGTTTCTACTAAAGGCTCAAAACTCAAACCCATACGAGAAGCATTATAAATATATACATACAAAAAAATAAATCCCAGATAAAATAAAGTTGAGGCAGGCTGTTGGTATAAGATAATTATACCTATGATCACATTCTTCGATGCCTCAGCCTCCACACTGGCTAAAGCTGCATAAAAGTGCCCATATCCTCCTCTGCCTTGTCCATCTGACTTACTACCTAACCTGCCTTCTTGGGAACACCCAAAGTACCCTGATGACCACCATCTTGATTTTGACCCTGTCTTCGGCCTCTAACTAGAGATACTACTGGTGGAGCTGATAGACCTACCTTTGGAATATGAGTAGTACATCTATGCAAAGGGTAGTCTCTGTACCCGTGATTAAACTCCCCGCAATCAAAACAACCCAAAGAAGATCAGTTCATAGAAGAACGAACATCATAGCCTGAAGCAGCAGAATGAGACCCATCTCAACTCTTTATTAAGGTGAGCTTGCTCTGGCTATATTGGTCACCCTCTGAAGTTTTATAATGAGGCCTGAATAGGCAGGCTTGATTGACCCTGCTGAAACCGCTGATGAGGCCTACCATTAGAGTCTTTAGGCTTGGAACGGAACCTGCGATAGCTGACCTCATTGTAACATTTCACCTTAGTAAGAACTAGAATTAGAAAGAACGATTTTGGAAAGAGTAAATTTGGCAAGGTATGCTAAGTATGAGTTTTGGGTCAACTACAAACAACCATAACTTTCAGAACATGATGAGTTAGGTGACCCATAAGATATCAAATGAAAGGTCTTGGAATCCTCTTTCCAATGCCACTAAATTTTCTAATTTTTTAGCTCATATGAGGGAGATATTTCTGTTTAAAGTTAGGTTGTTCAATTAAGGAAAGTTAACCAAAAATATGAGGGGTATTTTGGTCTTTTCCTTACCCAATCAGATTAATCTGAAATAAGTATTATATTTTGGGTCATATCTGATTTAGATCAGTTTGCATAATCAAAACACGCTTTGGTTTTTAAGAAGAGTTCAAGAAGAGGAGAAAAGTCAAGGCGTTCTTCAAGTTTCTTGCGAATTGAAGGTTATTTTTGCCAAGGATTCGATCTTAGGAGGTATGTGAGTTCTCATAGTGTTGGATTAATTCACCCGCATGCTAATCATGTTAATTTCAGTACAATTTCATTCTTGAAATCGAAGAAATTAAGTTCTTGATAAGTGTTCTTAAAGTTCATTCGTAAATCTTGATTTATGGGGTTGTTGATGAGTTCTTGAGATATGTTTTTGTGTTTTGAGTGTAGTTTTGAGTGGATTATAGTATATTAATGTTGGGTATTCGAATCTAAGTAATTGGGGAAGAAAACAAATCGATTAAAAGTTTTTTAGGATGAGAAAATGAGTACACAAATTCATCGAAATTGTTTGTGGGAACCAGCAGGGCCGGCGTGGCATGCCAACAGTGCGCCAGAAATGGGTTCCAAAACATAGGGGCTGGCTCCCCGCACCAGAAATGCGCTCAGGTCGTCTGCCCCACCCTTTTTCTGTCGTTTGTACCGTTTAAGTTCTTCTAAAGTATACCTTTACTCCCTACTGGTTCTAATTACTCTAAACTACTTCTAAACATATAGAAATCATTCAAACATGAATCATAACCTTGAATTCATAATTCAAATTCAAGGTAGATCTAAGAGTCAAGTATTGAGAGTTCTTCTGAGTCATTTTAATAAGTCTTTTACAATCATTTTAAACTTATTTTAAGACTTGAGCATTTGAGTTAGAGAAAGAGTAGAGTTAAGTTCATTTTATTTAAAATGATATATGGGAACTAAGTATTCCCAAGAGTAAATATTTTCATATTTAAAGATGAGCGGAAACACCGATTTCCCAAAGAGTTTTTGAGCAGTTTTGAGTACAATCTCTTTTTAAGGGAAAGATTTTTGAGTAATAATCTCAAACCACATAAACATTTATGGTTTTAAACATATGAGCTAGTTACATTTTTGGGAGTAGTATTGAGCAACAATATAAGGATTAGTTCATATAACTCAAAGTCTCCATAAACCATGTAGCCAACGTGGGTAGAAATGGTCATACTTTTACATGATTCTTTAATGTTTTTTAGCATAGACGTGGATCCACTTAGTAGTAGGTTCTATATCCTGGAAAAGTATAGGAAGGCTCTAGCAGCGTGGGTTAGACGATGTATCATCACATAGCTCATAGTGATAGTTGTCGGTTAGAGAAACTCCTACAGAGATATTTTGTATTCTTATATACACAAAGTTATTTGTATTTTTGCATACAAACTAAGTTACATTGTATTTTTAAATACATGAAGATTGTTATCTACTGTTTAAAAAGTTTTTCTTTATAATGCATCTTTACTACTTCTTTATATTGAAATGAGTTGAGTATCCCTGAGTTGAGTTGAGATGAGGTAAGTATTTCTTTCAGTTCTAGTTCTAGCTTATGTCTTGTTTAGATTTTTCCTCACATGCTCGTACATTCCATGTACTGACAACATTTGCCATGCTTCTTTTATGATGGAGATACAGGTGACCAAAATCAACATCCAGCGCTTCGTTGATCCAGTTCAGTTCCAGAGTTGTTTGGTGAGCCTCCTTGCTTCCGGATGATCCCTTTATTATGTTTTATCATTCGAGTTTTGTTAGGATGATTGGGGGTCTTGTCTCGACATCTCTCATAGTATTAGAGGCTTCATAGATAGATAGTCGTTAGTTCATGAGTCTTGTTTATTTCAGTTGTTATGTTCTAGACTTGAGTTGCCCTTGAAGCCAGTTTGAATGTTTATTTCTAAATATTCTGGGTTTGCTTTTGAGACATTGAGTAAAGTTATGTTTTTGAGTTCATACTAATTATGAGTAAGACTTCCGCTAAAAGTTAAGTTAGGACAAGGGTTCGCTTGGGGCCAGCAATGGTTCTTGAATGCCAGTCGCGCCCTGGGTGTAGGCTGGGGCCATGACACTCATGTCTGGCTCTCTTGTTGCTGCCCCATGGGTCTCACGATAGAGTTGTACTTGATAGTATGGACATGGTTAACCACATCAAGAAAGGAAATGCCCGTGGATAACATATTTTAAGTCTCAATCCACAATTGGAGTCTTAAACCACATAGAAAGCACCAAGCTCTCTCATCTTCAGTAGGTATGATCAAAGTGGAATGAGCGGAGAGCTCGTGAAACCTCACCTCATACCCAGACACAATCATGGAGCCATGTTCCAACTTGAAGAACTGATCCAGAAGACGATCTATGTTACCGCGGGGGATGAACCTAGCCATCAAGGCCTGAGAAAACTCAGTCCAGGTGAATAGAGGAGACCCATCTAGCCTAGTCTTTGTGAACGTACACCACCACTTCCTAGCTGGCCCATTTAACTGATATAAGGTGAAGTCGGCCCCTCTCGACTCCACTAGACCCAATATATATAGTTGCTCATAGAGTAGTAAGAAATTCATGGGCATCCTCTCCCACATCCCCAAAAAACCTCAGAGGTGAAAGCATGAGAAACACTCTAAGCATTTTCTTCTCCTCTAGCAGCATAGCTTTGGCCACAATCACGGGTTAGGAACCCTTAGGTGGCACCTAGACCTGAGATGCCTCCGCTGCACGCTAACCATGCGGTGCTGGTGACGGAGGAAATGCAGCTGCAACTGAGGTCTGATGCATGCCCCCAAGTACAGTTAAAAGTTGTGTTGGATCTGGATCCCTATCTCTCCCTAGGCTGGCCCCGGCTCCATCAGCTGAACTCGAACCTAGGCTACTAGAGGGTCTGTTGTTGGATCTGGATCCCTATCTCTCTCTAGGGATGGCGCTGCACCCCTGCCTTGTAGGGGAGCTCGACCGCTACCTCGAGCCGTCGTGTGGTGCGTACAAGCCATCTTGTGAAAAGAGTGAAATAAATGAGATTCTATGAATCCAATACACAACATGAAAGCGATAGAAAGTAGAGAAAGTTCCTTACGACATCCTATAGCCTCCCAGAAATAGGATACAGATGTCTCCACACCGATCCACAGGACTCTACTAGGCATTAGCTATGTACAAGTGAGACCAATGAACCTAGATCTCATACCAACTTTTCACAACCTGATTCCTTGAGTCATGATGGAACCCACTATAAACCACTAGTAAGTAAGTCAAGCCGTAACCCAGAACTATAAGTAATCAGTAAAAGGGTAGAAAGATCTTGAAGCAAGAATTTAAGCAATAGAACATAATAAGATCGGAACAAGCCAAAACTATATGCATAAAGGATCCCTCCTAGAACCTATAAATCACTAGTATATAGTAGTACTAACAAAAGAGTAGAAGTTCCAAAAGTGGACCAACAACAAAGCTTGTGGTACAATTTTCTCAGCAATGCAGTGCTAGAAGCTAAAAACTACTGGCGAAGGAGCCAGGACCATACATGAGTCTCTCTAATCCAAAAATTCAGGATGTATGGCAAAAATCCCAGTAACAGCTCATTCTAGACTGGGCAATAACAAGCTTCAGGTTTAGGCAATATTGATCGACAGCTTTGAGTGACTCATTCCCGATGCTTGAACAAGAATCCATTGTTATAGAGATCATATTGGGGCAGTTCACCGCAATTTCGAGCAAAGACTTGTCAGTAATTGTTGGGCATTGGAAAAGATCAAGCTTCTCTAACAGATGACACTCATAAGCAATCTTAGATAAGCCTTCATCACCAACAGAAGACAAATCCCATAGGAAAAGATGTTTGAGAGTAGGGCAACCTCGAGCGATAGCCTTGAGTGCACACCACGACAAAGGTTGTCTCCCCAAATAGATAGCTTTACTAAGCCTCCAAGGTTCGCAGTTCCAATGGCAATAGCAGCAAGTCTGACATCTGTTGAAAAAGACAAGCTATACAATATACAGAAGAAGAACATTACTAAAAAATACAGTGAACACCGACCTAAAACTTACCAACTTCAAATGGAAGTCGGTAATTTTCGACCTGCAAAGGTCGATATTATTAAAAGGAATAAAAAATAAAATAAAATTCAGAGAACCGACTACAAGGAGTCAGGTTTTATGCAAAAATGACCAGGAAAACCAAATACCGACCTTTCGAGGTCAGAATTTTTCCCAGAAAAAATGAATTACAATAAAAACCTACCTCTTGAAGTCGGTATTAAATGAATAAATAAATAACATTTTTTTATATTTCTCAATTAATTATAAAAAAACAAAATCAAGAAATATTTGAATAAATTTTATTTAAATCGTCTTCTGGAGGACGATTTTGTGTAAAATAAAAAATTATAATATCGACTTTCGGAAGTCAGTAAATGAAATAGTATGTAATCAAATTAAGTTTCATTAAAATATTTATATAGTGACTTCCAAAAGTCAATACCTTTATTTTTATTTATTATTTTTATCAAAACTGACCTAAATTGATCGGTAATACTTAGCAAATTAAGAATAAAATATAATCTTATCTGAATTTAAAATGCAAAAAATTAATAAATTAATATTTTTAATTAACTTTAAATAAATCATCCTCGGGATGACGGTTTGATGTAAATTAAAAAATAAATTAATATAAAATACCGACTTCCTGATGTCAGTATTATTTAATTTAACGTGATTACTTTTTATTTATATTAAAATTTAATGTGATATTGACCTCATCAGGTCGGTATATTTTATTTCATCTAATTACTTTCAATAAAGTCGACATCTGAGTTCAATTTTTTTAAAAGATTTCTATTAAGCATAATATTTCCATTGTGCATAACAATTAATTTTCATTTTACGCCTACAATTAATTGTTTTGAAATGTGTAGCAACTTTGTATACTTTTATTTAAAAAAGTTAGAATTCGTGGAATATACAAAGAAACATCAACAATCCATATTTAGAGTATGAAATTCCGTTGATATTATTTAGGATATAATTATATATTTTTAGAGTAAAGCACAAATTCTCTTAGTCCATCATCAAATCATGAACTTAATATCTCATGTAATGATGAAGCGGTGAAGAACTAACATATTATACATCTGAGTATGAAATGCAAGATGATACTCGTTAAAATGTCTTAACAAATTAAACTTTATATTAATAATTAATTATTTAATTATTTGTACGTATAACCTTCAATGTCTTATCTCGTTTTATGAAATAGACAATAGAACATCGTAAAGTATTGTAAAGGATAATTCATCGGAGTATGTAATATGTTGATTTTATATTCATCTAATAATATAACAAACTAAGTCTCTCTCTCTCTCTCTCTCTTTAACACACACACACACACACACTATATATATATATATATATATATATATATATACATACATCTATATCTATCTATACTACCTTAAAAACATGAACTCCCTAACTTGAATGTTAAATTACTATAATAACCCCAACTTAAAACACCCAATGTATTATATATTCTATATTTAATATTAGATTTATATACACAATATTATATTAAAAGCAGACACCTTTTCACATTGATGAGTAGTGACTTTTTCGAAAGGTTGTGACTTTTTCGAAAGGTTGTGACTTTTTCGATGAGTTATGACATTCTGAAAAGTTGTGATTTTTCTGAAGGGTTGTGACTTATCTGAAAAGACACGATAAGCACCTTTTCATACTATCCTTTGTTGTCTATAAATAGTGGAGGTTTCTCACACTTTTAAACTACGAATTTTATATGTTTTCTATTCTTCTACTTAAAACAAGGAAGATTGTGAGAGTTGTTCGATTATGCAATTACAATATTTTTTGTGGGTAAATTAGATAGATCAATAAAAATGATGGAACTAGGAAAATGAAATAACTAAACTCAAACGAGAAGAGTATCGTGATAATTAATATGCACTCATTTTCATAGCCATAAATTATACTTTTGTAGCAATTCTTACTTGACAAGAAGTTCAATGATTTTTCGTTGCACAAACTACAACTTGGTGTTCAGAATCTGAAAAGTCTCAAACTGTCGGAGAAAAAGTACTTGATGAAAAACTTGTTTGAAGAATCCAAACTACATTTAATAAGTACTCTTTTGTTTTAAATTTATTTGTTGTACTTTTATTTTTATTCATTTTAATATAGAATGTTATTTTTTCTTGGGGGTGAGGGCGCGCATCTTTAAGACCACAAAGTTAAAAGACATTTTTATATATTCTACATATAATCCTTAAATTAAAATTCTTCTTTATTTTTAAAAATTTCATATCAAATTAAAATTAGACCAATATATATCTACCTTTTTTTTTCTATACAACCTTAACAGAATGAACTAATAACTTAAATGTTAAATTATAATAATACCCCCAACTTAAAACAACAAATGTAGTATATCTTCAATATTTTATATTATATTATATTTATTTATCTGTATTATATTATATTATATCAAAGGCATACAACTTTTTACATTGAAGAGTTGTGACATTTGTTGGAAAACTATATGCACATCAGAAGCATACTAGAATCATACTGCTTACATGAATAATAGATAACCAATAATGTTTATCCTAGAACACATATAATATGCTAGAACACATAAACTTGCTGAAATTTAATTCGATAAATACCTCTTGAAGCATGATCAGATACCTTCAAGTGAATCCACGAGTTAGACAGACCTTCAAGCGAATCCACACGATAGACAACAACTTTGAAGTCTTCTACAATGATCCCAAGTTCACATCCGAAATCTCTCAATACTTGGATGGGCAAGTATGAATAGAAACCTTCAAACTTTTTCTAGGTTAGGAGAATCCCTACTTATAGAGATTTCTCCCCAATCCAAAAAAAGTAGAAAACCCAGTTTTGCTTGATCAAAAGTAAAACACACGTTATTTTCTTTTTCAAAAAAAAAACTTATGCTTTTCCTATACTTTTTCCTTAGAAATAGGATTCTAAGTTCTAGTTAAATATGGGCACTGTAGGGACCACAAAATTAATTACTGAGGCTTCCTATTATGGAAATAATTTCAAATAATTAATTTAAATTATTCTTACCATAATAAATTATAAATCATTACACTAGAAATTCGTAATTGCACTCCTCTATTTATATTTCGTAATTCCCTATTAAACACATAATAATTCCCATGTTAAGATTACAAATACTAATCAACAAATTAAATTACTGACGAATTTAATTCAATGATTAATTTCCGTTAGATCACTACTTAACTCATTTCATGTGTCGGATTCATAAATCCACTTGCAAGGTTTGACACGATGAAAACTTATAAGTTTCTCAAAAAGGCATATCAATCAAAATCTCTACAACGAGACAAGGATTCCATCAACTAACTTATTATTTCACCAATATATATTATTATCATCCAATCTACCAGGCATATTGACCATCTCAGAATCTCACCTTTTAATAAATCAAAACGATAATTAATATATACAGATCATAATAGTTATATCAGGATTAAGAATATAAGTACATTTAATAGTTACGAGAATATGCTTTTGCCAGTCAGTCTAAAGGAACTATCTCTACTCGGTCCCATTCAATACATACAAAATGCACTAGCACAAGAAGTTGGAACTATACCGTTCCCATAATCAAGATAAATTACTTATAATCTTGAGCTACAATCGTACCGATGGTATGTCCAATTTCCATCCTAGATTGTGAATAAAATTTTTATACTTATAAGAACCGATGATTTAATCCTCTGTGTATAAGCTAAAACTCTACACACTAAATCAACTATTATATAATTAAACAGACACCATAAACGAATATAAGATCTATTAAAACTGAGCAAATATTTATTCTATAATAAATATTATACTTTAACATATGGTTAGTAGTATATATCACAACAATCTCCGACTTAAACTTTTAACCATCACAATTGTTATAATGTACTATATCTAAATGCATGGTTAATAGTATATACCCTAACAATCTCCCACTTAGATATTTAATCTTGAAAATTGTTAGAATACTATATCTAAACACATGATTAATAGTATATACCCTAACAATCTCCCACTTAGACTCTTAACTATGCATTTACAACTTTCACAAGCATTCCTTTATTTCTTATCAAAAGAAATTTACAAAGTTATTTTCTCATGCAATTTTGTCTAGTAGTGCTTCGTCGTAACAAATCGATTTTGTACTAGATCTTGAGAGGGCTTCTCATAAAACCTTTCAAGAGTGTGCTTCTTTTCAGGAGATCAATCATAAAAGTTCTCTCAAGCATACAAAACAAATCAAACTTCGCTATGATTCTCCCACTACGACTAAGCACTACTACATAATCACACTTTCATGATCTTGAGTCTAAATATTTTCTTCAAAATCTTTCGATATTGAAATATCAACAACTTTTCATGTAGTGTTCTTTAATTTTCTCAACATCACTTCCACTACTTGAGGTAGTATTTTTATAATGTCTAGTAACGTTTCTCCCACTACTTAAATGTAATGGAACGTCATTTCTGATATACCGATTAGATGTTTTTGAGCGTCTGAATTTACAATTTACTTATTTGTTATTTCTTAGTTCAATTCCTGTAAAACTAGTTTACTTCTAAGAATATGGTTTACTGAATGATCCTTTTCTAGAAATCAGACAGTTGTGTTAACAATTGCCTTATTTTCTTTAGGACACTATAATAAACCTTCTTTCATTCTTTAGGATGTTCAATTAACACACAAATTCCGTTCTTAATTCCAATTTTCTTATTCTCCGACACAGCACATGTGCTGAACAATCCTATAACTGAACATGTCACAGATTAGACTTACGTCAAATCCAACTAGTTCTATATTTTTTCAAGGTACTGATTTGAAAGAAATTGAATTTAGAATGTGATATGTAGTTATTAGAACCTATCCCAAAAGAAACAAAATAACTAATAATAAGTTAATAATTAATCTTATCATCTTCATAAAAGTCTACTTCTTTTCTCTTCTACACCAATCTATTATAGAGTGTCTGGTGTAGACAGTTGAAATGCAATTATTCTATAAGATAAGTGACTTATGAGCTCTGCAGAGAGGTTTACATCACTACAATCAGATTGCAGTGACTTCATATATTTTTCATGATGTTATTTTCATGTATATTAAATATTTTGAGTTTATCAAGACATTTAGACTTGCAAAACATCAAAAAAAAAAATTCATATCATGAGTAACCTTCTTGAAAACTCAGAAAACTCAAATTCCCCTCTTGGCCAAATGCTCATTTATTACACAAATCAGAATAGATTAATTATAACTTAACACTACCTCTTTTTCCTTTTTAAGAGGAAAAGTCTTTTAGTCATTTTTTCTTCTAAACAAGACTCGCATGTTGGTAGTGACTTCACTTTCAATGAACCATTATGTCAATCCATTAACCAACCTCGAAATTCTATTCAGAATAAATGACATAGACACTAATGTATAGATAAGTTTCATTCAATGTAAAATATATGTTTCCTTATGAGACAGATTAATATAATTCAATTCATGAGAGATAATACTAATAAAAAAAGCATGCATCAATATACCACAAGAAATAAAATATTCATCAAACTCAATGATAGGAGAGTTACAAACAAATATATTAAATACTCATCTCTTTTCTAGTTAGAAACTGAAAATAATTCTTCTAACATAAGGTACATGTACAATGCATTCTTTGAATTAATATCTTATCTCTACCAAAAGAAAAGCTTAAGTAGTACTAAGTGGGTGCGTAAAGTCTATTGAGAATATGAGATATAATACTTTAAATAGATCATATTATTTCGAATAATCCTAAATAACTGTAACGACTTGATTGCGTCGTTAGGAAAAAGTCAATGAAGAGAATTAGGGCCAGAAAACTTTTTCGTAATAACTTAAAATTTCCCAACATAGTCCAAATTTGGACAAAATCGGAGTCATTAAGGTGTAAGGAAATATGGTAACTAATGAGAGGTCTAATTATGATTTAGACCACATGAGTAGACAGCTAAGACGTTAAGGAACCCGTAAGACTTTACATAATTGAATTTAGGTGAGTAGAACTCTCGGAATTGATCTTAGCGTAAAGGGTATTTTCTGAGCGTCGTTGGTTAGAGGTTTGTTGTGAAATGGGAAATTTGGAATTCCTTAAATTGCTTTTTTTCTAACAAATGCCGCCTCGGCGGGGATTTATGCCTCTTTGGCGAGGTGGTGGTCGCTGTGGTGGGCCCGACGCGAATTAAAGTCGTTGATAAATCCCTAAATGATCTCATTATGCACTTCTCGACTTTTTGAGATAAGGAACGACCCCCAGGCGACTCTCACTCATTTTTCACCATTCTTGAGGCTAAAGGTAAGTTTTTCACTCCCCAAATCCATTTTCGATCAATAAAACGTAATAGAGTGGGTGAATATTATTGGGGAAGAGTTTTGTTATAGATTCTCTGGTGGAAACAACCATAATTTTGGATAATTGGTATCATGGATTTGATCTAGGGTTCATAGAATTGTTAGTAATCTGGGTAATTAGTGATTGATTATTGATTTCCGTATTATATTGATTATTTGTAGACCAAGAACAAGAGGAATGAATCTGGAAAGGGAATGATCAAATTTCTTAGGGTTTCAAGCTTGTTTCGAGGCAGGTGATGGTTGTGATTTCATGTTGGTGTGATATATGTTTGTAATTTCTTCATTATAATGCATGTATGTATGCGAATGTTGCATTACTAATAACCCTAATCATAAATGAGGATAACTACATAATTATATGCCATGAATCACCTCTTGTTGTATGATTGTGAGAATATACATTGTGATTGTGATTGTGGTTGTTGAATGGGAGGGTGTCACGATCCGACACACTAACTGGTATTGGTTGCCACATTCCACTATAAATATTGGATCGGTTGCAACATTCCAGCATAAACATTAGATCGGTTGCCACGTTCCGGCATAAACATGGGAGCTGCCACATTCTAGCACACCAACTTGGATCAGGTACCACAAATTAGTATGCTAACAGTTTGGGTTTGGGTTCCATGAGAGGACCATTGAACTGGATTCCGTGAGAGGACCATTAAATTGTGTTGTGTATCTATTTGAGATGATTACGTTCATATCTAATGTTGATTGCTATTGGAAGATGGTATGTTGCTCTAAATTGATAACCAATGTGTATTATTGAGAATGTGGGATGATACATTGATCCTGAAAAGATGACTAATATTGTATATGTTCGGTATATGCCTGTTTTATAATGTTGTGGTTACTTGCATGTGTTTCACTTATTGGGATAGTCGTGTGATCCTACTAGTACACTGTGGTTGTGTACTGATGTTGCACTTGCTCTTTCTTTGTTAAGTATAGGGCATCTTCAGGTGGTTATTGATAGACCACAGCTATGCCACTATTGAGCATGACCGGATTGAAGGGGAGCCAGTTCTTTTAGGCTTCCATGGATCTCTCTTGTCTAAGTCCACTCTTTCGGACTCTGACCATTGGTTAAGTTGCTTTTTAGCTTCGGGGTTGTACCCCTTGTTCTTAGACTTGTCGTTAGTAGAGTTTTGGTACATTGACTTTTAGGTTCTAGGATTTATTCTTCCACAATAATTGTTGATTGTTTGTTAAACCTTTGAAGTTTATGGGAACTTCGCTATTTAGTTTATTTAACTTGCTTTCGTAGTTTAAATTGCTTAGTTGGGTTGTAGTAATGGTTTTCCTACCGGAGAGTTAGCGTGGGTGCAACTCATGACGGTCTGGGTCATGACAGCACTACACCATTTTTTACCTAAAGCCACACTTAATCAAAGTAACACTTGTAAAGTGTTGCCTAAATCTTTTAATGCTATACTTGAAAAGTGTAGCCTTAGTTTTTAGCTTTTGACCACGGTAATATTAACAACGCTTGTAAAATGTACTTTTTACTAGTATAGGCTACACTTTATAAGTGTTGTCTTATCCTGATATAATTGGCCACACTTATTTTTATATATGACTACACTTTTAAAGTGTGCTATTTTTATAATTATAAAAACAACACTTACCAAATGTAGCCTTAAAGTTTTCACTAAAATATTATTTTCCCTCCAATAAATTTAACTCTCCCTCCCATTTTTATTTGGCCAAAAAGAAAATTTATAAACAACAAAAAATAACTCTCCAAGTCTCTCAAAAGAGATTTTCTTTTCCCTAAATCAGAAATTTTGCAAGGCTTTTTAACTATGGATTTTCGCTCAGGTATATGTTCAATCAACACACAGAGTAATAATTTTTCACAAAACAAGTTGAAGAATGATTTCAAAATACTTCTCCGATTTTTCACTATTTGTTGAGATACGAAAATTCCATTTTGAAATCGAAGCTCTTTTAGATCCATTCACGATTTTCTCTATGTTTGCCACCGACATAATGAAATCCCTTATGATTTTGTCGTGGTTCACCAGGGACAGAACAATGAAGATGATGTGCTAAAGCTTTCTCATATCGAAAGAGTTTTATTGGAATAGAGTTTATCAGGTAGAAATTTCTACCTTTTAAAAGTCTGAATTTCTTACATCTGGGTTTATTGCGTGGGGTGGATTTTGATTTTCTTGTGTTGTTGATTTTTGGGATTCTAGATTGTAGTAATATTACACCCATCAGTTTTTTCTTTTTTGTGATGTATGTTTCTTTGGTATGGATTTGCCTTGTGAGACATCACGAATGACAGAGTTTTACAATATATTGATATCGTGATGTATAGGCAACGTTGCACTATCTTTTTGGTGAATTCCTGCATTGTAAGCGGAATTTCCAAATGGAGAGGGAGTATATCAAAGGGCAATGGTGTATGTATCAGAATGTAAAGATATTACTGACTCACAGTACGTATCATCTTGTAACATGAATTTGGAGGAGACTTTGTTAGGAGCTACGTATGCTCTAGGACAACTTGATGCTCATTTTGGGTAAGAATTCCTTTAAATGTTTGTCTTTCCCTTGTATAAACATATATTCCAATATCTTCCCTCATGCACAGACTTTACTAGTGGCAGTAGGAATTTTGATGATGCTGAGGAAATACTAGATGCAGTACTAAAGAAAGCAGAACAATGCTTTGGTTTGCTACATCAATTAATTCAAACTTCAAGAAATTCCTTGTTGTATGCTATCATGTACATGTTATTTTATTAACTTATATTTTATCATATTCTGGTGTCTGGATGCTAAATTCTCTTGGATACAAGGATTGTCATTTACGTGCAATGTTGTTTGCTTCATGGATACTTTTTAACATATTATTCCCAACTCTCATTATCTTCATACGTAAATATTGATTTTTCACGTTTTGCAACAAATAGAGATTTATAGTTTATTCTTTGTCAATAGGCTATCAGGGGAGAGATAACAGAACATATGGTACGTCGAGTTGAGAGTAATGGATTCAGGGCTATAATTCTCACTACTGTGCTTGGTAGAAGGAAGGCTGATATAACAAATAATTAAGTTGTATATACAATTGTTGTCATTCAAGTCTACCTATAATCTTTTTCATGATTCATCTTCTTTCTAATCCGGAAGTAGTTGGTTTAATCATTCAGTACTTAAGAAATTTTATAATTTTGGTAATCTTGTGTTGATCTACTAAGAGAACTAATGCAGGATGATCACATCTCAATTGAAGAACATTGAAGGTCTTCTATCAAATAAAGTTGTTTCTGTAAGTAAATATTCTGGCTTTTTAATAAAAGAAAATAGGAGTATTGGAAAAATTACATGTTATGTTGCAAGGCAAAACATGAAATAGTTAATACCATGCTTACTAATAAAATTTTGCAGGCTTACGCTGCACAAACTCTTGATCATTCGTTTTGCTGGAAGGTACATAATTTGAAAGTTAAATATATGTGTTGCGTTCCTTAATATCACATGAGAAGATCATATGATTAAATTTACAGGAAATACCATGGTTAAAGTCAGTTACCAAGTTGCGAATCCTGAAAAAAGGCATTCTCACTAGTGAAGATGGTATAATATTTATCATAAACCTTAGCTCTAGTCAACAGAAACTCTCAAATCAGCTCCATATCTCATTGTACATGATTCCAAAAAAATTTCTCTAAATTCCATACATGTGTTGGATGGAAAACACTGAATATTTTTGCAGCAATGAAAGCTACTGAAGTAGGAGTTGCAGGAATTATCATCTCTTACCATGGAGCTCGACAGCTAGATTACACTCCAGCTACTATTTATGTTCTTGAAGAGGTGATTCCCTTAAATTTCATATCTGAAATACTAACTCATTTTCAAATTCTTTTCAATTGAAAGTTGAAATGTGTTGTTTTGAATCTTAAAAATTTGAAAACTATTAACATGAAATCTCCTAAATTAGGTTGTCCATGTATTTCAAGGTAAAGTTCCAGTTCTTATTGAGGGAGGAATTAGACGAGGAACATACATATTCAAGGCTCTAGCACTCGGAACATACATAATCTGCCCTTTTTTCTTAAGATAGCTAAGAAAAAGAACTAGTATTACTAGTACTCTATCAAAACTAGTTGACGGCCACCTTGTAATTGTATTTGAGTTAGTTACATAGGTAAAAAAAATAGTATATTTGTGTAGCCATTTTCCGAAGAAGTAGTTGATCAACATGAATTAAAGTATAATTGATACCACTTGTTACTCTGTAATGGAAACTACTCTGTAATTATTTGGCCATGTACCTTACATTGCGACTTTAAATAGCTAAATAATTACACATGAAATGATTGGATTATAAATATTAATTTTGTGTTAATTACTTTGTTACTCTCTGTTTTTTGTCAGTAGTACTTGTAGGGAGTAAATTAGTTAACAAACATCTTTACTGTTTACCTGATTCTGATAATAAGATCTTTTGTACTTCCTATCTTTTAACATGAATTACACACATGTGTTGACAATCATCCTCCCGTGGAACGGCATGCAACTTTATCCATTGTTTCTGCAATCCTAGTGGAGATTATGAATGGGCGGACTTGGATAAACCACCGCCAAGATACTGGCTTACGAAGATGGATGCTTTGTTTTCGTATGCTGATGAGTCTGTCTATGATAGACGGCTTGAACGAAAAAAGTCAGAACGGATGTTGAATTCCTACAAGATGCTGGCAGCTGATTCTGACAGGTCCGTTAGTTTTTGGTATCTTTCATGTGAACTTAATAACGTATTGAACCATATATCGATACTTCCGTCTTTTATAAAAGAATATGTTGATACACCCATCTCAAACATGATACTTTAGTTATGGATCTCTGATCTTAAGTTGCCCCAGATTGCTTCTTGGTGCAAATCGTAGAAAAGATTTTCTGCCAGGTGTTTTCAAAGCAAAAACTGGGCTTTGGTTGTCAGACTCCGAGTCCAATGCTTTCTTCTTGAATTTTTCTGCTGAGTTTCCTTTCTGATCTATATGTTCTTGTAGATTTTTCAGCTGCTCAGTCATTTCCACAATAGGGGATTCTAGGTTACCAGCATCTGATTGGACCATCTCGTCATTTTTCTCCTGAAATAAAGTAAAGCCATCAACAAGATATACAAATTTCTCAGGAACTGGTACTCTTTTACAATTCTTACTTCTGTCTTCATCATTCATTTCATTGTTTGAGCTAAAGAACGAGTAGTTGGTCTCCTATTAGCATACTCATGACTTTGCATATTTCCCCCTTTTCTCTTTAGAAGCATCCTCCTTTACCTGCTTGGATTTGTCAAACTGCAAAGTCCTTGTCTGGGTTAAGAAAGACCTTAAGGAATACTCTGCTGGTCCTACATCCACTCTATCTGATGTGTTGCACATCTCAACTACACCTTGTGCAATTGAAGGTTTCTCTACTTGAGTATCTTCTTCTGAAGTTGGTTCATGGTGGAGAGATTTAGTGGATATCCAAGGAGATGTCTGCTTCTCTGTGGGATCTCTTTGATTTCTGATAGCATAACTGCTTGCTAATTCCTTCTTGTTTCTGTCATTCGTAGAATTTCCCTCGCTTGAAGTTTTTTGAGCCATTGTTGTCCCATCGTCAACAGATATCTCTTTGCTAAAAGTTTTAACTGCTGCCAAGTGAGTCTGAACTTCAGCTTACTTTACTTTTTGAGTTCTGCATTTTGAAACTGAATCTATTACAATTCCAATGGACATCTTTCTAGATTGACTGGATTGGTGGTAATTGCTACCAAAACTCACCCTTTGACATCAAGGGATAAGAGTCGATTGTTGGCGATGAGTTAGAGTCTAAGTCTGTTGTTTCACTTTGACATCAAGATATTGAAAATTTGTTGTTTCACTTCCTATGGAGCTTTCATATAATTTGATCCTTTAACCTCTCTGAGATATAATTTACTGAAGTTAATTTTCCCATTTCCTTTCTGTTTTTGTAACTGTTATTTTAGTTAACATTACCTGGTGTGTTCTCTCATCTTACGTATGGTATCCCAAGGATTTGGAGCATGCAAGAAGCTAGGAGCTAAGATATATGAAGAGCTATGTGACTATGATGAAGACTTCTTGAACAATTGTGATTAAATTTATTTTTGGTTTCGTGAAATTCATTGCAAGTACACATTTTGAAATATTGTTTTTCTAGTATTTGTAATATATGACAAGTTGATTTTTTTATATTCATTGCAAAATCTGTATATTTGGATTATTATTTTTGAGTTATTTATTAGTAATTTTGTGCTTGAAATCATCTAAATCTCATGGTAATGTATAATGTGATAGTCAGATATATACAAAATTAAATTGTAGCATATAAATGTTTTTAAATAATATTTATAGCTTATATAACATTGCCACACTTTTTAATTGTGGCCATAGAACGTTATTAGTGTTGCTTATTCATTTCAAATTGTGGCATGAAAATTATCCAACACAACACTTTACAAATGTTGCTTTAGAGGAGGTAGCAAATGCTACGTTTTGCAAGTGTAGCCTATGATAGTAATGGCCACACTTGAAAAATGTTGTTTGAGGTCATAAAAACGTTTCCATATGAGGCCCTACAAGCGTAGCCTTTGTAGCATAAATGCCACACTTTTGAAGCGTAGCGACTAAAGCAACACTTGAAAAGTGTGGCCTTAGATCAAAGGTTACGCTGGTTTAGGCCACCCTCCGAAAAGTGTTGCCTAAGGTCTAAAAGTGTGGTCTTAGGTCAAAGGCAACACTTTTTGATAGTTTAGGCTACATTTTTTTGAGGTGGCTAAAGACCTAAAATGTTGTAGTGCAAAGTTGGTATCAGAGCCCTAAGTTCGTTGATCTCATTGTACCAAAATGAGTCTTGAGGAACAGTACGATGACGTACGTACTTTTCTTCGAGAGGCTATAGGACTTTAGGAAAAACATACTTCTTTCTACTCTTTCGTGCTATGACTTGAATCCAATTGATATCTCTGGGTGATACAAATTGGTATCTTTCCTCCTTCACTCTATGGTCTGAACTAGTTCAATCATAGAGTAAGAGCATCACTAGCAAGAGAGGATGCGTATAGACTACTGACAGTCGAATAGCGTCGCCATTTGGAACAAGTATCCACTGTCTCGGATAGATGATCTTTTTGATCAGTTGCAAGGTGCATCGGTTTTCTCTAAGATTGACTTAAGGTTTGGTTACCATCAGTTAAAGATTGAGGCGGTTAAGAATTGGGTTCGACCAAGTTCTATGATTGAAATTAGTAGTTTTATGGGGCTCGCTAGCTATTACTGTCGCTTGTGGTATGAGTTGAGTCCAATTGGTATCTCCCGATTCCAATTGGTATCTCAACGAAGTGACCTAGATGTCATGGTCACGACTGAGGCCCCCCAAACAAAGCAAATTGGAAACTGAGAGGTTCCAATTGGTATCTAACCCTAGGGGTGGTGTGAATGCATGGATGATCACGAATGGTCATCCATGGAGCGAAATAATTAATTAAGAATTTGGACTTATCTGTGAATTGTATCTTGGAAAATTTGAATGTGTGCTTCTGGTTGTGGTGCTAAATTAACAAGAATGAATTGGTTCGTGTATCGTAGGATTTACTTAGGATAGACATGATTTCTCTTAGCTCAGAGAATTATCCTAAATTCATTTGGCAAAGGTGGGAACCTTTGGAAAATTAGAGAAGAGAAAAAACCCAGAAAATTAGTTGGCCTGGGTTCTGTTTCCATTTTGGCCACTGGGGCGGGACTTTTCCCGCCATGGTGAGGCCGCTAGTGCATAATTCCTCCCGCCAGAGCGGGACAGGGCAATACAGAATCTCAGCCCTGTCTCTCCTATTTTTCTAGTCAGAATTATGGACCCCGAATTGTACCCGAACTAACCCCCGCGATCTAATTCAGTGTTCAGCAATCGAAAATAAGTTAGAATGTGCGTTAAAATTATGGAGAACCTGGGCATATGAGGAGGAAATCAGCGAAGCCGTGGAGGCCGGGAAAATGGTAATACAGGTAGAGGAGTAATGCAACCAGGCAAGGAGGTTACCCGTCAAGAGGACAATGCTCAGTTTTATGTTTTCCCGAGTAACACCGAGTTTGAGGGTGTGATGCAGTGGTCACAAGAGCTACTCTTGTTTGTTCCCGAATGGCTATTGTTTTTCTTCATCTGGGTTCTACTTATTTGTATGTGTCAGTTCAACTGCCTTGGGATTTGATGTGGGTTGTGATATACTTGATGACCCCATCCATATTTCTACCCCAGTTGACAAGTCAGTCATAGTCACCCATGTATATAGTGTTGTCCTATTGTGTTTATGGATTTTTAGAGTTGGGTTGATTTGGTTATGTTGGATATGACTGACTTGATACAATCTTAGGCATGACTTGGTTGTCCCCTTATTATACCGGGCTTAATTGTAATACTAAGTCGGTAACTCTAGAGATTCCCGATAGGGAAAGATTAGAGTGGTAAGGGGTGTACAAGCCTAAACTAGCTAAGATCATATCCTCCATTTGGGCTAGGAAACTGGTAGGGCAGGATTGTTTGACGTAATTGGCTCATATTCGGGATATTGAGGTTGAATCCTTCTCTATTAAGTCTATTCCGGTGGGGTTAGAATTGAGAGAGCTTAATGCTCAAATCCAAGGGCTTCTTGATAAAGGTTTAATCCATCCTAGTGTTTCCCCGTTAGGTACTCCTATCTTTTTTGTTAAGAAGAAGGAGGGTAGTATGAGGACTGATGATTTTATCTTAAGACATAAAGGAGTGGATTGATACCGGAATGACAAGCTTATGGATAAGGAAGGTCCCAATGAGTATACTTGGGTGAAGGAAATTGAAGTATTTTAGTAAGAGAGTGCGTATAAATGGGGTTAGTCTTTTGAATATGATGGGTATACCTGATTTTGACATGTCATGTCGATGAAAAGGTTGACTTCGCAGTGATAGCAAGGGCTAACTGAATGTAATGTTAGTATGAGTTCGTGATGAATTATGATGGGATGCCATTATATAATAAGATTATTGGTTAAGCAAATTTTGTATAGTAATTACGACTTGTGAGTAGCTAAGGTTATGATTTTCTAATATTTTGTGAGTAACGTGGTTGTATGGAAAGGTTAAGAGAAGGTGGGACACCAGTCGAATAGAACTTAAAAGAGCTAGAGTCATAACGGATAAAAATAATGGGACGAAGTGCAACCTTTAGAAAGAGGCGAGAGCAAGAATATTTTATTGATTGCTAAGGCTACGGAGATATCTTCATAGGGGTAGATGATTGAGTTCAGAGATGCGCGATTTCATTCGTTTTGTTGTCGCTATGGTAATAGTGTCACAAGTCCATCAGATTGGTTACAAACAATTGAAAAAGACTTGAGAAAGGACTGTACGGACACTAGCTTGAATGTGTTGATAAGTTCTTTTGTTTTATTTTGAGTTTGGTAATGATTACAATTGAATTGTTAACGAAAGATGTTGTGAAATCGATGGAGATGCGATCCATGATAAGCGAAGATCCATGAATTCATAAAAATCTTCGAGGTATAAGCTAATGTTGATAGATAAGGGGATTGAGTTATACGGTTGAATTTACAATCCAGATTTTTCATTAAAAGTTTACATTCGTGGTGATATATTTTGTCAAGGTGAGGAATAATAAATTGTATCACGTATTGAGCATTTGAAAAGACTTACACCTGGGTTGAGTCGTACGGTTGATTACTGTTGATTGTTACCTTAGAAAGGTTGTCATTTAAATAGTGTTGGCTTAAGGTAAGGTCAATGGTCGGAGTGGTTATGATGGTTGTTAGTATTAAGAGTGTTGGCTTTAGTCGTGGATGTGAAAAGTATGTCGAGTCAAGTGAATTGAAATGGTTGGTATCGACTCTTCAAAGGAAAACCTTTCGTGTTATTCGATAAATTCTTATGTGACCATTTATTTCATTTTATACATGGTTGTGAGTGTGATGAACTAGCTATGGTCATGCGTGTTTTTCATTTTGTGGGTGAATCTCTAGTGGTGGATCAGGTTACCGATCCTGCGATGTTCTCTTGGTTGAGTAGGATGATTTTAGAAGACGTGGTTATTTTAGATGACATATGTGGTGTTGTCTTGGAGTTGTTAAAGTAGTCAGTGGTTCTACATGTACCACCTTGCTTATGAGAATTTATAGAAGAGCTACCCTGCGTATTTATGGTTGTCCGACAATCTAATATTTCATCTTGTCGTCGAGGTCATGTATCGACTATGTGTGGTTGAATGTGCGGATCATTGGGTCCAATTCTACTATTCTTAAGAGGTTATCTACAATTACTAAATCTATCATTTCGATAGTGTTGTTGGAGGGGTTGTATACTTGGACTTCTCCCTCGATGAGTATCTGATTTCTAAAGATCAAAATTGTTATAACTTAAGCTCATGGGAATTTATGTTGTGGGATGGAGATGTTGTTAAGAACTTTGATTGTTTGGGTATTATGAATGCGTGTTGGTTTGTTCAGGATCACTTCTAATTGTAGCGAGTATTGATTTAGAATTTTATCATAGTTATGCGAGAAAGGATTCGTCCTGATGTTGTGCCAAAGTCCTTGATAACATGTTGCATACATGTGTGTGATCAAGTTTGGGGGTTATTGAGAATCGCTTTTGTTGTTAGTTAAGTTTACATACAATAATAATTATCACTCGAGTGTTGAGATGACTTCATTGAGGCATTGTAAGGGAGGATGTGTAGGTATTCAATTGGTTGGTTAGAGGTTGGAGATGTGAAACCCTTAGGGAGTAGTGGGATTCGGTAAGAAGGGCATGCGAAACAAGTATCCCCAGTAATTCGACGATTCAAATTATACTCTACCCTTACTTTAGCTAGTATATTCCTAATTGATCATTCGGGGACGAATGATGGGTAAATTGGTATCTATTGTAACGACCTGATTCCATCATTAGGGAAAAGTCAATGAAGAAAGAATTGGGGCCAGAAAACTTTTTCGTAGTAACTTGGAATTTCCCAACCTAGTCCAAATTTGGACGAAATTGGAGTCATTAAGGTGTAGGGAAATCTGGTAATTAATGAGAGATCTAATTATGATTTGGACCACATGAGTAGATAGCTAAGACGTTAAGAAACCCGTATGAATTTATGAAATTTAATTCGGGTGAGTAGAACTCCCGAAAATGATCTTAGCGTGCAGGGTATTTTCTGAGCGTCATTGGTTAGAGGTGTGTTGTGAAATGGGAAATTTGGAACTCCTTAGATTGCTCTCTATCTGGTAAATGCCGCCTCGATGGGGATTTATGCCGCTTTGGCGGAGCCGCTGTGGCGGGGTGATGGCCTATGTGGCGGGCCTGACGTGAATTAAAGTCTGTAATAAACCCCTAAACGACCTCATTATGCACTTTTTGAGCTAAGGAACGACCCCCAGACGACTTTCACTTATTTTTCACAATTCTTGAGGTTAAAGGTAAGATTTTCACTCCTTGAATTCGTTTTCCATCCTTCGAACGTAATAGAATGGGTGAATATTGATGGGGGAGGGTTTTGTTATAGATAATATGGTGGAAACAACCCTAATTTGGATAATTGAGATCATGGGTTTGATCTAAGGTTCATAGAATTGTTAGTAATACGGATAATTAGTGATTGTTTATTTATTCTCGTATTATATTGATTGTTTGTAGACCAAGAACAAGCGGAATGAATCCGGAAAGGGAATGATCACGTTTCTTAGGGTTTCAAGCTTGTTTCGAGGTAGGTGATGATTATGATTTCAAGCTGGTGTGATATATGTTTGAAAATATTCATTATAATGCATGTATGTATGTGAATGTTGCATTATTGATCACCCTAATCATAAATGAGGATAATTGAATAATTGTATGCCATGAATCACCTCTTGTTGTATGATTGTGAGAATATACATTGTGATTGTGATTGTGGTTGTTGAATGGGCGAGTGTCACGATCCGACACATTAATTGGGATCGGTTGCCACGTTCCGACATAAACATTGGATCGGTTGCCACGTTATGGAATAAACATTGGATCGGTTGCCACGTTCCGGAATAAACATGGAATCGGCTGCCACATTCCGGCACACTAACTTGGATCGGGTACCACGAACCGGTATGCTAACAGTTTGGGTTTGGGTTCCATGAGAGGACCATTGAATTGAGTTCCGTGAGAGGACCATTGAATTGTGTTGTGTATCTATTTGAGATGATTACGTTCATATCTAATGATAATTGATATTAGAAGACGGTATGTTGCGCTAAATTGATAACCAATGTGTATTATTGAGAATGTGGGATGCTACATTGATCCTGAAAAGATGACTAATATTGTATATGTTCGGTATATGCCTGTTTTATAATGTTGTGGTTACTTGCATGTGTTTCACTTATTGGGATAGTTGCGTGATCCTACCAGTACACTGTGGTTGTGTACTGATATTGCACTTGCTCTTTCTTTGTTGAGTATAGGGCATCTTCAGGTGGCTATTGATAGACCTGAGCTAGGCGACTATTGAGCGTGACCGGATTCAAGGGTGAGCCAGTTCTTTCAGGCTTCCATGGATCTCTCTTGTCTAAGTCCAATCTTTCGGACTCAGACCATTGGTTAAGTTGTTTTTCAGTTTCGAGGTTGTACCCCTTCTTCTTAGACTTGTCGTTAGTAGAGTTTTGGTACATTGACTTTCAGGTTCTAGACTTTATTCTTTCGCAATAGTTGTTGATTGTTTGTTAAACCTTTGAAGTTTATGGGAACTTCACTATTTAGTTTATTTAACCTGCTTCCGTAGTTTAAATTATTTAGTTGGGTTGTACTAATAGTTCTCCCACTGGAGAGTTAGTATGGGTGCCACTTACGATGGTCCCGATCGTGACAATAACAAAACTCCGAGCTCATTTATATATATATCCATGCATCTCGAATAGCCAATTGATGGGATTGGAGAACTACTCATGCAATACACATGTACAATGACTGATTATTTACTCCATAAACTTCTACAGACCTAACTCAGATGGAGAGCCTACTGTTAGTTTAAGACAAGTGAAAATCCTCTAGTTACATTGATCCAAGCCTATATTACTCAGTTTAGGAGAGTTAATACAGATTATCAAAACTAGATGATTAAATACATAGTGACTTATATCAATTTCATCCGATAGGGAGGAAGGTCTAAGCCAGCATATAAAACTAATACTTCACTACTATTTAATCAAATATGACCAAAAACTCATATAACGATCCAAAAAAATTAATTTCTTACTAGGTCGTTTTTATGAATCTACCAAATTTCAGATCAATCAGAGTTCCTTTTTTTCGAATTCCTAAACTATGATCAATTTGGTTGAAAATGTTATGTGGTCAAAATAGAATTTAAAAAAATTTCCGTTCAAAAATTCTTATCACATGACACATTTCATCATTTGTGAAATAGACTCACAAATCAAGAACAAAGAACAAAATTCTAAAAACTATTTACTTTATCTGAATACTATTTTCCAAAAAATTAGCATGTTTATGAATGCATTGAATACAAAAATTCAAAACACACCACATAGACATCCTTGCATCTTGAACAAAAAAAATTAATGAAAAAATAGCTACTCATACAATATACATATATGGTGTCAGATATTCACTCTAATAAATTTAAAACAAAAGCTAACTCAGATGGAGAGTATATGCTAAATTAAGTCAAGTGAATATCATTATTCCTAGATCCTTTGATCCAATCATATATTACTCAGATACGGAGAGCCAATATAGATAATCAAAACTAGAGATTAAATTTTAATGACTTGTATTAATTTCATCCGATATGGAGGAAGGTCTAAGCCAACACATGAACTCAATACTTACTAAAATTTAGTCATGAATGCCATAGAGAACAATCTCTATCACCAATGTATCATAGTCCAGTAATTTTCATTAAAATTAATTTTCAAGATAAAGAAATATCTAAAAACATTATCTAATAAACGACCTCAAATTGCCAAATCACTTCATAACAATGAGTATTTTTAATTTGATCGTTTTTTATGAACCTACCGAATTTCAGATCAATCAGAGTTCAAAAAATAATATGTATCTCCAAAACTATGATCAAATTCAGATTCAATAGATTTCAGGAAAAATAATCAGATCTATATCCTTATCATATATCAATTCATGTTAACTGATCATGTGTACTCATGCATCATATTTAACATAAATAAAATAGATATAAAGGATTGATCCATACTAAATAATATTTTAATTCCAAAGAACAACTTTGAAATTATTTTAACGGCCTCAAAGAATCATAACCACATAACGATGAGTACTTCGTACTAGGTCGTTATCAATGAACTTACCAAATTTCAGGTCAACTGGAGTCTATAAAGAATCTTTATTTCCAAAGCTATGACCAAATTCAAATTCAAGTAATTTAAGCATCTTTAGGAATTAAAACAACATGACCTACATTCTTATCACATATCAATTTACGTTAAATCACCATGTGAATTCAAGATAAATACAACTTACATGAAGAATGACTGTATAATATACAAATCAAATTTTAATCCAACAAATTACCTAAAACCCATCTAAATGATTTTAAATGGAATCATCAAATTTCAAGTCAACCAGAGATCAAAAAATTCATAACCACCTAAAATATGACCAAATTTGAAAATAATTGTTTTAGATATAGTTAAAGGTTAAAATAAGTTGATTCAAATTTCACTCTCCTTTAATAATTATCTCATGAGCATAAGACATGTTGTGTCTTCTCTTTTAACTAACACACACACAACACCTTCTTATAGCAAACTGTCTTCTCAATTAATACATCTGAGAATTCAAGATATTATGTTTCTCCCTTTCAAATCAGTGAAACCCTTTAATATCTCTTCTCATGAATTAATTAAGCGCTACTAGTATCTTAGGGTAAATCACCATTTATGTAAATAAATATTTACCACTAGCATTTACTAAGAACAATTTTATCTAGGATGCATTGAGGATATTCTAATGACTCAAATAAATAGATCACTTTCGTGAATTCTATTTATTAATCATAATTCTCAATTCATTTATTGTAGTCTCCCATATATAAAAAAAATAAGAACTTCTAATAATTTCAAATAATCAAACCACTCAACGGTAATCATTTATTAATTATAACATCTGAATTTATTTTTCTTTTATGCGAAAATACAAAAAGAAACAGTGCCCGCATAATAAAGCATAGAGGAACGATTATTGCATTAGATTTGTCGCTCCTAAAACAAATGACAATAAAGTTTGTAGCATAGGAGAATAAATCAGTGAAAAAATTGGCCCGTAATAACTAGGCAACAAAATTTCCAGTTTTTTTTTATCAAAAGAAAAGCACACGTTATTTTCTTTTTCAAAAAAAACTTACACTTTTCCTCTACTTTTTCCTTAGAAATAGGATTCTGAGTTCTAGTTAAATATGGGCACTGTATGGACCACCGAATTAATTACTGAGGCTTCCTATTATGGAAACAATTTCAAATAATTAATTTGAATTATTCTTACCATAATAAATTACAAATCATTCCACTAGAAATTTGTAATTGCACTCCTCTATTTATATTTCGTAATTCCCTATTAAACACTTATTTAATTCCTCATGTTAAGATTACAGATACTCCCTCTGTCCCAATTTATATGACTTACTTTCATTTTTAGTCAGTCCCAAAAAGAATGACACATTTCTATTTTAAGTAACAATTTGCCTATAAAATGTCTTTTTTACCCTTAATGAAATGATTTACAACCACACAAATTTCTATCATTCATTTTGGACCACAAGTTTT
>JAJOOO010012159.1:0-49605 GCA_029582685.1 Solanum piurae | reverse complement strand
AGAACACAATTCATAATATTAGATGAAGAAATCATGAACTTACGTAACGAGAATAATAAACCCAGAAGTTCAACTTGAATTTCAAAACCAAAATCTTCAAAACGAACTTAGGAAATCAATAATTGTTAGGATTTTACAATTGATCTCCAAAGTCACAAGGTAAAACTAGAATAATAATGTCTAACCCCTAAAAATGAGGTTTACATCCCCTATTTATAGAAAACAAATCCTAAATAAAAAGGGAAACAAATTAAGGAAAGTTTGTTTCAGGTACGCGTCTTCATTCCACGAGACTAACTTACGAACCGTCGATGGATCTACGGTCCGTAAGTCCCTTCCGTCAACCAGGATTTAGAAAATATTTCAGCTTCCAAAAACCAGCTTCTCTGAAGCAAACGACGGATGTACAGTACGGACCGTAGATCGATCTACGGTCCGTCAATCCCCCTCCGTAGCTCCATACTTGAAATATTCAAAATCAGGTACTGGAACCCTCGCAGTACCCATCTACGGATCAACAGTACGGTCCGTAGATCCATCTACGGACCGTCAATGGGCACCGTGGTTCCACACTTGGTCAGATTTTCCTGATTTGCCTCCATGCCTTGGCTACTGATCTACGACCACCATCTACAGAGCGTCAATAGACCTACGGTCCGTAGATCACTCCGTAGATGCCCTTTTCTGTATTCCTTTCAGCTGTCTCTTTAATTCCGCGCCTAAACATCTTTCCTGCAAAATATGATAAAAACACATAAAAACCAATACAAAAAGGCCCTAGACACACATAACTTGCAAGTGAAATGTATTAGAAATACCGTAAACTCACGGTATATCAATGGTCTATTAGGTTAGAATTATTTTTGTCCTTTTCCTTATGCGTTGGACCCCTAAACTACGTAGTTTAACCCCTAAACTATGTAGTTTTGGTTAGTATAAGCCTAGAAACTTAATTAGAACTTACCCTAGTCAACTCATTCTCCAAAAAAATCATCAAGTTGAACGAAAAAAAGGAGAAAGAGTCGACCAAGCTCTAGTCCAAGAACGCAACAGGTTTTCATCAGTTTCAACCCCAAAATCGAAAGATTTTTTCGTGGAATTCGTCACCAGGTATGTGGTATTTCACTAGTGGGTTCCTTTCACCCATTAGGTCCCTAGATTTCATTTAGAATCTTGATTCCCTCAATATTATCTAGACCTAGGGTTTCTTGAATGTTAGAAATTGTTGGGTTTTAGCTGTTAGAATGATCCAAATCAGATTGTCATGAATTCAATATCATTTTGTATAGAATCTTTCATAAATTCAGAACTCTAGATGTTAAGTTCTTTTAGTTCAATAATTATATATGCTAGGTCAGTTAAACAAATATACATGCT
Source organism: Solanum piurae (assembly GCA_029582685.1). Classification (NCBI taxonomy): domain Eukaryota; kingdom Viridiplantae; phylum Streptophyta; class Magnoliopsida; order Solanales; family Solanaceae; genus Solanum; species Solanum piurae. The sequence goes on along the minus strand of JAJOOO010012159.1, from coordinate 48,228 downwards.
CCAGTTTCGAACGTCACATTATCAGTATATTTCAGCATGAACCCTATTTTGAGTTATAAATCTTGAGAAGTTTTTAAAATCCAAAACTTGAGTTTAAAACTGAGTTTTTGAGAAAGTTAAGATGAGTTTTGAGAAAGAGCCTCTAAAACATGATTAGTATGACAATCGAGTAGGCCATAATGTATGAAAAGTGTGGTATCTCGATATACCATTAATTTTTATGCGGTATGACTTCCCGAGTCATCAATGATCATAGTATAATATGATTTTGACTTTTTTTTTAGAAGGAGTTTCCAAGTATGAATATTTGCATGTCAGTATTTTGAACTATTCAGTATTTCAGTGATAATGTATCATATACATGCCTCAGTTAAGAATGTTTCATTATCAATACTTAATGTTGCATTTTCAGTTAGCATATCAGTTCTTGAGTTATCCAGTATTACATAAATTCAGTCATAAAATGTTAATTAAATAATCAATTGGAAGAAGCTTAATACCGAGTTGACTAGGGTCGTCACCTTCAAGTCCCAGAACTACGTGCCCCGTAGGTTGTAAGTCCCCTTTGTGGGCATTATTTTAGTGATCACACCAGTCATGCCTCTATACCTCAGGCAGGGTATATTGTGTCCTCTCGATGGGGCGATACCATCGGACTCCACATTTAGCTAATGTGGTTTATGTCGGTTATTAGTAGCTCCCTTACAGTCACATTCTATTGCATTAACCAGGTTATCAGTTACATTTCAGATCTCAGTCTCAGCATGTTATACACTTGGTCATTCCATTCAGTTAGTTCATGTTCAGTATTCTCAGTATAGTATTGTGTTTATCTCTTATCATTGCTCAGATATATATGTTTTGGTTCAGTTATGATTATTGTTCAGCTTTATTCTATCATGCATGCTCAGAACCTTTCAAGTACTAACGCATACTCTACGCAACATCTTCTCGTGATGTACGTTCAGGTGCTCAGATTCCAGATCACGCATAGAGTGGTTCTCAATCTTCAGTTCAGCAGCAGCAGTGGTGAGTCCTCATTCTTTGAGGATGAGTGACATGATTATCTTCCTTTTGTTTTAGTTTGAGTTTCAGTTTTTGTTAGATTTAGCTGGGGCATTGTCACGCCCCAAATTGGCTCCTAATGCCAGAACTCAGGCCCAAGTCGACCCTGCTGAACCATTTGCTACAGGCGCATGGCAACCACATGTAATCAAGAAAATAAACAAGTATATCTCGACCTAAAATTAAGCCTTCGTCCGGCAAGGCCCCTGTCAACAGATCTATTAAAGAAACATCTACTACCAAGAGTTCATATAAAGCAATATCCAACTAGCACGGAAGTTCTGATTGGGTTGTCGAGGCCACCATGATTTCTATACCGAAACAGAAAGCAGGTATATATCAAGACAGTACATCAAACAGCTAACAAGCTTCAGAAAACAAACAAACTAGGCCAGCATGGCCATAACGTAGCTATACACCCCACACACTAGTCTGCAAGCCTCTAAGAGTAGTAAATATTGACGGGACAGGCCCCTTCCTACCCATTAAATTATATACAATAAAAGCTAACAAACCTCCCAACTCTGACAGCTTCGGAGGAATGGGGCTAGCCAACCGAATAGAAGTCAATCCTGCTACTGAGGAGGTCTATTGGGTTGTCTGGCAGGTCCTGCAAGCATGAATGCAGTACCCCCAGGCAATGAGGCATCAGTACGAAATAATGTACCGCGTATGAAAGGCAATAGACTATGAGCAGGTATCCTAATATACTGGGAGTAATCTGATAAATAAATCAAGGATAAGATAAGTGTACTGACTTGCTCCTAAATCTAAACTTATAAAAATAAAAAAAAAGAACCTAACCAAGCCCCCATAGGCTTGGCAGGTACAAACAGCACACAAGATGACCTACCTAGGTCCCCCATAAGCCCATAAGGTGCCAATCAGTCTATATACCTCTTTCGTTAGTCCCGCTAGATCCGTAGGCAGTCACCTAGCCCTCTTAGGCATTAATATAGCCCTGTAAGCAGCACATAGCTCTATTAGGCATCAACATAGCTTATAGACAACTCATAGCCCTCTTAGGCAACAACATGGCCCTGTAGGCAGCACATAGCCTTCTTAGGTATCAATATAGCCCTGTAGGCAACTCGTAGCCCTTCTAGGCATCAATATAGCCTAGTAGGCAACTCATAGCCCTTCTAGGCATCAATATATCCCCGTAGGAAGAACATAGCCCTTCTAGGCATAGATGACATTCCTGCAGCTAACCACAATAGCCCCAAGGGCAACAATAACAATCCAATATGCTAGAAGCGAGTAATTTATCTATAAGAAACCTATACAAATAGCCTCTAAGTCGTGTCCAACATAGAGACGCTACTGAATAAATAAGAATCCCGACAAGGGAGGATTATTTCCACTCGAGCAGCCAACAATCAACAATAATGCCTACAAGTATAACAATGATAACAACCCAATTACATCGCTCTTAAGATTTAAGGAAACATGTCGTAAGAAGGGAATAGCCTTAACATACCTTTTTCACTGAATTCACGTGGCCTAACGAGTTTTACTCACCACCCCCCTCGATTCTAGAACAAGGCAGGACCATAATCAACACACAATAATAGAAGATACCACGATAATCCAATTAAAGATATGTATTTCCATCGCAAATTTCTATTTGCGACTTATCAAAGCTAGAGCCGATGAAAGAAGGGTCTTACCTTGATCTTAAGTTTGTAATACACCTCAAAACCTGAAAACATGTCCAAACCCTTGTTGTCCCAACACCAAAGTATGATATGCTACGAAATTGATAAAATAAATTATACCATATTGACGAGCTCAACGCGTAGAACAACTTTGGTCAAGGACTTATGTCGAGAAAATCTATAATTTGGTTGACCCTAGAAATGGTTTTCCTAAGTTTTCTGGTTCTTCACTAATAAAATGGAGAAAAAGTCGAAGAAGAAGATATCTAAAAAGTTCCACCGACCTAGGGACCCTACCTCACGTGCCTGCTTCCACAGTCTCACAAAATTGCAAATATCTCTCTATTATGAAGTCTCATGAATGAATGATTTGAAGCGTTGGAAACTAGACTCGTAGACCTTCAATTTGATAGGTCCGGGGCCCCATAACTCTTTATAGATTGGGAAAAAACCTCTGAGACATTTGACCCAAATTTTAGAGAAATCTTTAAGAAAGAAGTTACGATAGTTTTTGCCAACTTTTATCTTGCCACTTAACTAACTTCAAAACTTGAGATACAACCCTTTAACACTTAAAATATGACATACCACATCATTATTAATTATTACTCACCCTCTTTGTCTTTCCACGAAGGTACGAGTTGATTTAGAAGTTTTGAAAAGTCGGTGTGTTATAAGCATGTCCCAGCAGTTCTAGTCAGTTAGAGGCTATTTTTAGACATAGTTAGTTTCAGCTTTAGCGTTTGAGTTTAACTTTTCAGTTGTTGTTGAACTCTCACTTTTCATTTATTCAGATAGTATATGGGTATTACCCATCATTTCAGTTTACATGATGATTTACCTTTTTGTACATAATCTGTCTACTACGTCATAGGAGGGCAACACTCCTAGTCCTTTAGTGTGCCTCCTAATAAATAACAAGAAGTGCAACTAGAATTAAATCAGTGAATACCATAATATAGACGATCAAGCTTTACTTAAAATCACCTACCCACTTTTCTTTTTGGCAAGCACACGTACGACATATTGTTACATCATGCTTTATTTTTTTCTACTAATAAATCTCTCATATTTGTATGTATCTACATTAGTCCATTGACTAGGATAAAAAAATTATACGAAAGCAATTAGTCAATTCAGTTAGAACTTTTTGATTTTATATGCTTCATAACTAGCTAGTAGTGTTAAAAACACATATACATGAGACACGCGAAATGTACGTAAGGCTCATAAGATACACGTAAGACCCATAAGATACATGTGAGACCCACAATATACTCATGAGGCCCAATAAATACTCGTAAGGCCTACAAGATACCTCTGAGGCGCACAAAACGTACGATGTGTGTGAGTGAATTAAACCTTAGGCTTTTTTGATAATTTTGGAATTGCCATTTTGTTTTCTTGGTCCAACTTTATTTTATTACTTTTTTCCCAAATTTTTTTAAGTAAAATAATCCATAAAACGTGACTAATATATGCATTCAGTTTATCTTTTCTTAAAACTCAAAAAATATTATATTTTTTCTCCTTAATAGATTTTTCAAGAGAAACAAACAATAATATGACTATATAATTAACAACATAAACGAAATAATGAATATCAAATTAAATTCATATTACAATATTCATAACGAATTTAATAAAAAAATTATTATTTGGTAATATAATGTCAAAACTATTACAACGAAAATAGAGTTATCTATTCCAATCGAAAGGAAGAAAATACAAATATATTAAGCCAATAACTAGTTGGCTATAGACATAGCGGCATTCAAGACATGTCGTAGGTTTAGTCATCCAAGTATGAATGCATTCCTTGTGATATACATGATTGCATGGGAGGACTCGTACCGTTTTAGTTCACTCAAACAGACATGACATGTACCATCCATGAAATTTATTACTTCTTGTACTGAATATTGTACAAAAAGGAATAAATTCGATATACGTCCATAGGGGTGAATGTAGAAAGACCCAAGGTATGTCACGTAACATGACTCATCAGATAAATTTACTAAATATGTATATATAATTAAAAGGTAGAAGCAAACACGGAAGATATATACAGTAAGTGCTATTTCTTGAGCCAAAGTTGCTTTCAGTTCAATTCAGTAAGGCAAGTCCATACTTCTCCTGCATGGTATGAGCAGATAGCCTTGAATAATTTCAAGCAAAGGTTTAAACTCTTTACAGAACCCATAGGATTTGAGATATTCAAAATTCAGAGGATCTAATTGGTAGAAAAATCTTTGAACAAATCACTTAAAAGAATACTTATACTTAACATACTTGCACTTCCATAGAATGATTGATTGATTACTTTAAATTGATATTTCAATATTAAAAACATAGTCTAATAATGTCAGGACCCACTTCATCGGATTGTGCAGACACCTACTCTAACACCTAGATAAGAGAACTCTTACCACCAAATTTGAATTAAAACATGTGGAAATTAATACAATACTACAAAATTCTTTTAAGACCTTAAAGATTTATGAAAACATCAACTTAAATGAAAAACCTTTTATAGATGATCAAAAAATCCTCCCAAGAGAACTAGTCTAAACACGTAAAAGAATTACTAAAGGAGTATAGTTTATAGAAGAAAAGAAGATATATCCCCCACCAAAAGGAAGGAAAATGAAAGTTGTCTGAGATCACCATCATATTCACCTATGAAACATCACTGACCCTACAATCAGACTATACCAAATGGCATAGCAAGAGTAGTATCATTACAAACAACAAATATTGACAGACATCATCGGTCGATCCGAACCTACCAGAAAATATAATATAGATAATCAGAATAAAACATGCAATATGAAGGTTACACAACTCCAAGCCTCTAGCCACATACTCTTACCTTTCCCAGGCAAAAGGTCATAACTAATGCACCTTCATCCCATGCCTCTCTGTTATGCCACCATAATGTTAAATCATAGCCTAGCCCTTCTACCATATTAATACTCATGAATGCAAGACTACCATAATGCCAAATCAACCAACCTGCTATTTCCTCTCAAGTTCACATGCCAACTCCTTGCCCTTTTTGAACAGTACATGAAATTGGTGCCTTAGACCAATTCATCCATACCTAACTAAACCCGGCATCATTTATATAACCAAGTTCATCATGATAAATAGAAAACATAATTAATAGCAACTAAAAATTGAGGTCTCATAAGCTCAACCCAATAGTTGTGACAATTATGTGACAATAAACCCCAAAGAACTGTGTTGTCAATAAATAAATAACCTTCCTCAACAATCACTAGTAACCTATTGCACGGATTCTGTCACAACCCAAAAATAGGTGTTGTAGCACTCATATTATCCTACCAAAATAAGTTTGCCTAAAACCCAAATATAACGATAGAAATGCAGAAAAATAGACTATGAATAAACATAAATGTGGATAACTTAGTTAATCTCATAAATACCCCCAAAATCTAATTGTCACGTGTACAAGCCATTAATATATTACAACTGAATTGAAATAAAATACAAGTCTCAAATGTTTTTATTTCTAAAGTAGAACAAGAACATAAAAAGGAACAAGAGTGTCCACAAAAAAGCCTCGGATGAAGTAGAGAAAATGAAGAGTATCGCAATGATCCAGGCTCAAAACCTAAGCAAGTGTACAAGCAAGTGGTGAGTACCAAAAAGTACTATACTCATCAAGTAAATCTCTAAGAACAAAGTAAAGCAGAGAAGAATACAAGTACTCCTATCACACCTAACCGAACCTCAATAAACTACAAATTGCATATAAATCAGTATAACCTAACAATTCAAAATTCAAGTAGCACATAGTTCAATAATAACACTTCAACAATACATTTTATCAATACCAACATCAAGTCATTCAATCACAAGGTCACCAAAGAAGTATTCACTAGTCCAAGAATGATGAATGATGTGCAACGCACTGGAATGTCAAGTAAAGTGATGCATGTCATTCCGTATGATACGCATCCACTGAATCTCAATTCAGAACCCATGCGAGACTTCCTAGTTTATGCATCTGCCACGAGCGTGTGGCCCTATCCAAATTTCATTTCAATGTTTCTGCCACAGACGTGTGGTCTGATCCCTATTTCCACTAAATATTTCTGCCAGACATGTAGCTCATCCCTATTTCAACTCATCGTCACCAATATTATCACAATTGTGGTACAACATCAATGCAAACATAATAGTGCAATGATCAAATATTAGGATGATAGATCAAAATTTTCCAATAATAGTTAATAAAATCATATCATCGAGTGATTTATCTTATTTGGCCAATTGCCTATAGTATGATCAATTCATACAAATCAACAAGATTCTCATTTTAACCCAAGTTGCTTAGCAAATTCACATCATAAATTACCATAGACGATTCTTACATGAATCCCTTCTCTAATTCTCATTACTCCCCAACACATATAGAAAGGAAGTACATGATTCTATATGCTTAACAAAGGCATATAAGTTCAATTGCCTCAATTTAATCAATCAATTACTCAAAAACTTGAGTCTTTCCTCTTCGTTGGGTCTTCGAATCAACACAAGCTATTCAAATAAGAATTTACAATACGAATTCAAAACTATCAACACCTATATCAATATTTTTTAAAACGGGGTCGAATTGCCCCAAGAAGCCAAATTCAAAAATGAAGGGTAAACCTGGAATTCAGTATAAAATTATGTTACCCAAAACATTTGGAAACTAACAGCGAAAACCATTTAAAAAAAAGAGTTGAAATCAGTCCATAATCCTCATTTCAATCAAAACCTTATGTTATTAAAAAATCTCCTTACATTTGAAACCAAATTAGCAATTTAAATGACAAAATATTGCAATAATTAGTGAACAATAAAGAGGGGAGTTGAAACCTCTTACCCAATTGAAGTTTCTTGAAAAACTCTTTCAAAATCACCTTTATCAAGCTTTTGAGGTTAAAAATGGAGGAAATGGAAAAAAATTCTGATTTTTGGGAAACATTTTATCCGGCGGTTTCTACGAACATGGAAACTGTCGGGGATTGCGGACTAACATGTCATTAAAGTACACAAACATGACACTCAGTCCAAAAATAGGGAGGCCAACCAAATGACCCTCCATGAACGCGGTGGCCTACCCGCAAACGTGGTGGGCACCAGATTTAGTAGTAACTCAGCAACTCCTAATATCTTCAAAATGATCCTTGGGATTTGCTTGGAACCCCGTACACAAACTAAAAATGCTACCCCACTAAACTTAATGTTCCAAACTCAATGGAATCATCGAAAGACGAATATGAGGTCCCCTTGACCCAAAACCGATGAAAGTCGAACTAAACTAACATAATGCCTAAAAAGACCAAACCAAACTCGAAATCTTTGAAAATTCAACCAATACCTCTCCTAGGCCCAAAACCATCCCTCGAACCCAATAGAACTATCAGAAATTTGATATGAGCATCCAAACTCTGGATATTGACCAAAGTTAACTCAAAGGCCAAATTTTATAAACTTTAAACTTAAGGCCTCAAATCCATGAAACAACTCCAAATTTGAAACTGATAATTCTCCTACACCAAATCCCACATTTCAAAACTAATGGAACTAACAGAATTCGATTCTAAGACTAAAAACTTTTACTGACACCACAAACCACTCTTGACCAACTTAAGCCTTCCATAACTAAAAACTTCTAAAAATCTCAACCTTTAACTCAATTTTCAAAACCAACTTCACAAATTGATCAGAAATGTCTCGGGGCAACAATCAGAAGGAATAAACTAGTAATTTTATGAAATTTTCCAAAAATGACCTTTCGGGTCATAACATTATCTACCACTAAAAACCATGTTTTTTCTTGAACATTACATAAAAGAAAGTACCTAAAGTTTAAAAAAGTTGAGGATATCTACACGCATGTCGAATTCCATTTCCCAAGTCGCCTCTCCAACTGAGCGGTTCTTCGAGTGCACCTTCACTGAAGAAATCTAATTGGTCCTAAGCTTGTGAACATGCCTATCCAATATAACTATAGGCTCATCCTCAAAGGATAAATCTGGACCCAACACTACTAAATCGAGGGAAAACACATGAGACTCATTACTTTTGAATCATGGTGACATGGAAAACATGATGCACAAATGAAAATCTTGGTGGCAAGATCAACTTATAGGCTACCTCTCTAACTCGACTAAAGATCTCAAAAGGCCGAATGAATCGAGGGCTAAGCTTCCCTTCTTCCTGAACCTCATCACGTCTTTCATAGGCAACACTCTAAGCCAAACATGATCACCCTCCATAAACTCAAGAGCTCGAACTATCTTATCTATATAACTCTTTTGTCGACTCTCAGCCATCTAAAACCTATCTTGAATCAAACGGATCTGATCCATGGCATCTCAAGGTACATTAGTATCCAAAGTGTCCATCTCTACCATCGTCCATATAATGCCTCAAATGGTGCTATCTGAATACTAGAATGATAACTATTTTTATCGAAAAATTCTGCTAATTGTAAGTGTTGATCCAATCATGCACCAAAGTCAACAACGAACAACTTCACATTTTATATCAAATCATTGGTCCTCTCATGGAACCCAAACCCTAACAGTTAGTATATCGGAACGTGGTATCCGATGCCATAATTATGCTGGAACGTGGCAACCGATCCCATATTTATGCCAGAACGTGGCAACCGATCCAAGTTAGTTATGCCGGAACGTGGAAACCGATCTATTCAACACACCACAATCACAATCACAAGTATATCATCAAGATCATATATTTAGTTATGATTTCATGGTAATCGTCATTTCTCTATCTCATTTACAACAAGTGTGATCAACATTGCAACATTCATACATATACAAGTATCATAATGAAGCAAGAACAAACATACATCACACAATCATAGAATCACAACCATCACCTATCTCGAAACAAGCTTGAAACCCTAAGAAACTTGATCCTTCCCTTTTTGAATTCGTTCCGCTTGTTCTTGGTCTATAAACAACCAATATAATATGGGAATCAATAAACAATAACTAATTACCCGAATTACTAACAAATCTATGAACCCTAGATCATACTCATGATCCTAATTATCCAAATTAGGGTTGTTTCCACCATAGAATCTATAACAAAACCTTCCCCCATCAATTTTCACCCATTCTATTACGTTCTATGGATCGAAAAATTGATTCGGGGAGTGAAAAGTTTACCTTTAGCCTCAAGAATGGTGAAAAACGAGTAGGAGTCTCCTGGAGTTCGTTCCTTAGCTCTAAAAATCAAAAAGTGCCAAATAAGGTCATTTAGGGGTTTATTAACGACCCTAAGTAGCGTCGAGCCCGCCACAGCGGCCATCACCCCACTGTAGTGGCCCCGCCAGAGCAACAAAACCCCAGCGCCAAAGCGGCATTCTTGAACCAGTGAGTTATTTAAAGAATTCCAAAATCCCCATTTCACAACACACCTCTAACCCACGACACTCAATAAATACCCCCTACGCTAAGATCAATTCTGGGAGTTCTACTCGCCTAAATGCAATTCCTGAAAGTCGTATCGATTCTTCAACGAGTTATCTAACTACTTATGTAATCAAAAAATATAATTACCTCACCCGATTTTTATGAGATTTCCCTACACCTCAAGGACTCCAATTTTGTCCAAATCGACTAATTCATCTCATTTGGCCAAATGCCCATAGTATGATCAATTAATACAAATTACCAAGATTCTCATTTTAACTCAAGTTGCTTAGAAAATTCACATCATAAATTACCATATACGATTCTTATATGAATTCGTTCACCGATTCTCATTACTCCCAACACATATAGCAAGGAAGTACAAAATTCTACATGCTTAACAAAGGTATAGAAGTCCACTTGCCTCAAATTTAATCAATCAATCACTCAAAAACTTGAGTCTTTCCTCTTCGGGTGGGTCTTCGAATCAACATAGGCTATTCAAATACGAATTTACAATACGAATTCAAAACTATCAACACCCATATCAATATTTTTAAAATGGGGTCGAAATGCCCCAAGAAGCCAATCTAAAAAATGAAGGGTAAACCTGAAATTCCGTATAAAATTGTGTTACTCAAAATATTTAGAAAATAACAGCAAAAACCATTTAAAAATAGAGTCGAAATCACTCCATAATGCCCATTTAAATCAAAACCTTATGTTTTAAAAATATCTCCTTACATTTGAAACAAAATTAGCAATTTAAATGACAAAATCTTGCAATAGTTAATGAACAAAAAAGAGAGGGAGTTGAAATATGTTACCCAATTGACGTTTCTTAAATAACTCTTTCAATATCACCTCTATCGAGCTTTTGAGGTTAAAAATGGAGGAAATGGGAAGAAATTTTGATTTTTGAAAGCATTTTGTCCAGGGGTTTCTACGAATATGGACCCTGTCGGGGAATGCAGACAAACAGGTCATTAAAGTCCGCAAACATGACACTCACTCAAAAAATGGGGAGGCCAACCAGATGGCCCTCCATGAATGCGGTGGCCTACCTGCAAATGTGGTGGGCCCCACATTCAACAGTAACTCATCAGCAACTCCCAATAACTTCAAAACGATCCTCGTGATTCATTTGGAACCTCGTACACACAAACCAAAAATGCTACCCACTAAACTTGATGTTCCAAACATATTAGAATCATCGAAATATGAATTTGAGGTCTCCTTAACCCAAAACCCATGAAAGTTGTACTAAATTAACATAATGCCTAAAAAGACCAACCAAGATCAGAATCTTTGAAAATTCAACCAAAATCTCTCATAGGCCAAAAACAATCCCTCAAACCCAACGGGACTATCAAAAATTTGATCCGAGCATCCAAACTCTGGATATTGACCAAAGTCAACTCAAAGTCCAAAATTTTATAAACTTTAAACTTATGACCTCAAATCCACGAAAAAACTCAAAATTTGAAACTGATAACTCTCCTAGACCAAATCCCACATTTCGAAACTAATGGAAATAACATAATTCCATTCCAAGACTCGAAATTTTTACAGATACCACAAAACATTCTTAACCAACTTAAGCCTTCCATAACTAAAAACTTCCAAAAATCTGAACCTTTTCCTCAATTTTGAAAACCAACTTCATAAAGTGATCAGAAATGACTGGGGGCAAAAATTGGAAGGGATAAATTGGTAATTTTATGAAAATTTCCAAAAATAACCTTTTGGGTCATAACATTATCTACCACTAAAAATCATGTTTCTCCTTGAACATAAAGTAAAAGAAAGTGCCTAAAGCTTAAAAAAGTTGAGGATATTTACGCGTATGTTAAATTTCATTTCCTAAGTCACCTCTCCAACTGAGCAGTTCTTTCGGTGCACCTTAACTGAAGCAATCTAATTGGTTCAAAGCTTGTGAACATTCCTATCCAATATAACTATAGGCTCCTTCTCAAAGGATAAATATGGACCCAACACTACTAAATTGAGGGAAAACACATGAGACTCATTACTTTCGAAGCATGGAGACATGGAAAACATGATGCACAAATGACAATCTTGGTTGCAAGACCAACCTATAGGCTACCTCTATGATAAAACTCTAGATCTCAAAAGGGTCAATGAATCGAGGGATAAGCTTGCCCTTCTTCCTGAACCTCAACTTGTGTTTCATGGGTGACACTCTCACCCAAACATGATCACCCTCCATAAACTCAAGAGCTCGGACTCTCTTATCTACTTAACTCTTTTGTTGACTCCCAGCCATAAAAAACTTATCCTGAATAAAATGGATCTGATCAATGGCATCTCTAAATACATTAGTATCCAAAGAGTCTATCTCAGCTGAATCAAACCATCAGATCGAAGACCTACATCGTCTGCCATACAACGCCTCAAATGGGGCCATCTGAATACTAGAATAATAATTGTTTTTCTCAGCAAATTTTGCTAATGGCAATTATCGATCCCATCGCACCAAAGTCAATCACACATGCTCAAAGTATATCCTCCTACCCCTGAATCATCCTCTTAGATTGACCATCTATCTGACGGTAAAAAGTTATAATCATATCTAACCGAGTACCTAAACCATGTCGGAAGGCCCTTTAGAAGTGAGAAGTGAATAGTGCACCTTGATCACCCTATGAAGTCATATTATCTGAATAATATAGATCTAAGTTAACTTCTTCATCTTATACTTCATCCAGACTAGAATGAAATGGGAAAATTTGATTAATCTGTCAACAACAAACCAAATGGAGTCATAGCCACCTATAGTGATGATACGTTCCTACTTCCATGTAGGAATGATCATCTTCTGCGACACACTTCTGGGACGCTAATGCTCACAATTGACTTGTTGGCAATTCAAGCACCTACATACAAACTCAGAAACATCGTTCTTCATGACACACCACAAGTAATGTCGACTCATATCGTGATACATTTTTTCTACTCCCAAATGGATAGAAGAGAGAATAGTCTTCCTCCTCTAAAATCAATCGAACCAACTCTCCCACCTTAGACACACACATCTTATCTCTGATCCTCAATACACCATCAGAATCACGCACAACCTCCTTGGCTTCACCTCTTAACACCCTAGCTTGTATGAGACACATCTTTTTATCATCAAACTGACGCTCACGGATCTGATCCACCAAAGAAGACGGGGCCTCAATGAAAGCAACCAAACTGCCCCTATCCTTTGAAATATAAAAACTAGAAGATTATTTGCTAACCTCTCAACATCTCTCTAGCCAACTATCTCTCATCAACATTGATCGTGATGAGACTCCCCATTCTCAAAGTCTTCCTACTCAAGGCATCATCCACCACATTAGCCTTTTCCAGATGATATAGGATAGTCCTGTCATAGTCCTCCAGAAACTCAAGCCATCTATTTTGTCTTAAATTCATATTTCTCTGACTGAAGATGTACTGCAAATTCTTGTGATCGATAAAGACCTCACAATGTACCCTCTATAGATAGTGACACTATAAATTAAGCATAAATACCACAACCGCTAGCTCCAAATCATGAGTAAGGTAGTTCTTCTCATGGGTTTTCAATTGTCGAGAAACATAGGCGATCACCACCCTCCATTTCTGCATCACAACACAACCCAAACCAACTCCTAAGGCATCACAATATACAGTAAAACCCACACCCACCTGCGTTAAGGTCAACACAGGAGCCGAAGTCAACAAAGTCTTGAGAATTTGAAAGCTCTCCTCACACTTATCGAACCACTAAAAATCCACATCTTATCGATTCAATGTAGTCAATGGGGCTGTGATAGTGGAGAAAATCTTAACAAACCATCTGTAATGGCCTTCCAGCCCCTCTAAAACTCTAAATCTCATAGAGTGAAGTTGGCCTTGTCCAACCTATAACTACATCAACCTTGGTTGGATCAACCTAAATATCCTCCTTAGGTACCACGTGTCCCAAAAATGTCATAAAATTAAGCTAAAACTCACACTTTGAGAACTTATCATAAAATTTCTCCCCCCTCAACCTCTAGAACACCAAAATCAAATGTCTAACATGATCTTCCTTAGTTCTAGAGTATATCAAAATGTCATCGATGAAGAATATCACAAAAAATCAAAATAAGGCCAAAACACCTCGTTCATCAACTCCATGACTGCAGCAGGGGCATTTGTCAACCCAAAAGACATTACCAAGAACTCATAATGGTCATATCAAGTTTGGAAAGTTGTCTTAGGGACATTCGATGCCCTAATATTCAACTGATGATAGTGTCACTCCCCGAGCCTACACCCTGGGCGGGACTGACACTCGAAGACCATTGCTGGCCCCAAGCAAACCCTTAGCCTGGCTTACTTAACTCAGCGGAAGACAATATTCATATCTATAATGATCAATGAACTTAACTGAACTGAATAATGAAATAACAGAGAATGTTTAAAGGTTAAACATTCAACTTGGCCAAAAGTGGCAACCCAAGTCTTGACAATAAGAAATGATAATGAAAAGACTCAACGGAATAACATCTGACTGTCTATGAAGCCTCTAATAAAACCTGAGATGGATGTTGGGACAGACCCCACAACATCCTAATAACTAAACTAGAAAGCAATGAAATGGATCCTCCAGAAAGCAATGAGGCTCACCAATGGACTCTTAACTGCTTTGTGGATCAACGAAGCGTTGGAATGCTGATCCTAGTTATTTGTGTCTGCATCATAAGACAATGCAGGACAAATGGCATCAGTACATTGAATGTACGTGTATGCGAGTTGGAATGCTAAAACAGCATAGGCTTGAAAGGGAATCTGAAAGAAACACTTACCTGGGCTCTTCTCAACTCATGAATACTTAACTGAACTCATTTCAATATAATGCAGTTTAAAACAAGTGCAATATAAAGAAAAGTTTTTTAAAAACATGATGTCAACTCTGTGTGTATGCAAAGATACATATAATTCTGAGATATACGTAAAAATACAATAAACTGATGTACATAAAAATATAATAACTTCGGTGGGAGTTTTTCTAACCGACAACCATCACATAAGAGCTATAGTGATGATACAGCGATCTACCTCACGCTGCCAGTGCATCCTATACCCGGCCAAAGGTATAGGACCTGAACTACTAAGTGGATCCACTAGTCTAGTGTGAAAAGGGTTCATCTAAAAAGTATGACCCTTTTCTACCAATGGTGGCTACATGGTTTATGGGGGCTGTGAGTTATCTGAACTCTCCCCCATATCGGTTCTCAATACTACTCCCAAAAGTATACTAGCTCTTTATGTTTTAAAAATATACTTCTTCTGTGATTTGAGATTAGTGCTCAAAAACTTAGCTCAAAGGCTATCTTGGAAATCTCAGTTTCCCCTTCTTGATTCATTTAGAAAGTTATTACTCTTTTCTGAAAACTAGCCCGAAGTCTCTTTGGAAATCTCAGTTTCCATTCTTATTAAAATGTGAAAATAAATCTCTTTGGGAATACATAGTCCCCATATACTTCCTTGAAGAAAAGATCTTCAACTTTACTTATTTATTGAACTCGAAACTTAAGTCTTAAAACAAAGTTAAAACATTTGCGAAAGTCTTTTAAAAACTTTAAGAACTTATCTTAACTTGACTCTTGACTTCTCTTGACTTTGACCTTAACTGCTCTTGACTTGTCTCTTAACTGATCCTTGAATTGAATTATAGATTCAAGGATTAAGATTTGGGTTTGGAAAGGTCTCATGTTTTTTAGGAATGATTGTAGATAGCTAAACATGAGAAAAGACCAAAAATCAAGATTTGAAGGTGGGTCCGCGACGCGGAGGCATAATTTAATTTTGGTTCCAAAAACACCTTTTGAGGCAGATCACCTCGTGTCAGCTCCGCGATGCGAAGCTGAAATTTCAATTCTGAGAACAGGTCGCGCAACGGGCTCCCATGTTCAGATTTCGCCCGTGGAAATTTCTTCTTCATTTTTCTTCCCCAATCCACCCAAACTCGATTCTTTTCCTTAAATCATTTTTAGATACAGATACCCAGAAATATACCTAAAAATCTAACTCGAAGCGACCCTATAATGCGATGTAACAAACTTAAAAACTTCCCAACTCAGTCAAATTCAAGAACAATATATGAATCCAAGAATAGGTATCAAGATCATCAACATTCAAATGCTTTTCGGATGAATCCAAACTGAAATAAATATGATTGGCACATGGGAGATCGATCCCAACGTTATGAGAGCCTCACATACCTGGTAGAAGCAAATCCTTGGCGAAACACCAACTTCCTTGATCGATCTTGATGAATTTGCACTTTTCTCCTTCTTTTTTTCTCTTCTCCTTTCTCGTTAGCCCTAGCGTGAAATCCCAAGTTCTAAAACTGACTAACTTCTGAATTGACCTATAATAAACTCCTCAAATTGGATTAAAATAATAGGGCAGTGAAAAGACTAAAATACCCCTTTTATTTCCGGATTGGACATTTTCTTAATCCAACAGCCCAACTTCCAAAGGGCATAACTTGCTCATACGAACTCGGAATCGTGCAAACTTGGCGGCGTTGGAAAGATCATTCCAAGAGATTCCCAACCATATCTGGAAATACACCTAACTCATCATGAGCTAGTAGTTATGACCATCTGAAGTTGACTAAAAATTCAACTTTAACTTACTTACAATTTTCCAGATTTCCTTATACTTTCCAAAAAATAACTATTTCCAAATTTTAAACTTCTTTCTAGTTCTTTCTAGTTGCGAGATGTTACAGATAGCTAGACCTCAAATAAATTTTAGAAAACAATGATGCTCCCTAAAGCTGATCAAATAAGTCATAAATACATGGGAGAGGATAATTGAGCTGATCACCTCCCTTCGCTAGTTAGAGTTGTGCTCTTCCTGAGCAGCTTGCGTGCGCTGTTGGCGGAGCTACTCCTCCAGTCTAGGCGGTACCTCTACCTTCACTCTGCTGGAATTTTAGCACCACCACCCAAAACTCTACCAGAAGTACGACCACCTCTACCAGTTGGAGCTCTACTTTGGCCTATAGTCTGCGGCACTGTTGATATTTTTTTACCTGAAGCACTAGGTTGGAATCCTCCCCAACCCTAAACAAAGAACTTCCATGAAAGATGGTTTGGATCCCCACAATTATAACATCGTCTCTGGTCTGAAGATTGTTGTGATGAACTAAGTGTACTACCATAACACTCTCAACCCATAAGCCATTGTTGTGACCCAATGAACCTGGACCATTACTATAGGACCCTCGAGGTGTATGTATACCCTCATATGTTGGCATAGATGAATGTATGTGCCCTCGATGATGGAATGAACCACCACCTCTATACGATTTTTTGCCTCCTTATGAGGCTCCAGAAAATTTACCAGAGGAATAGGCCCTCTTAGGGTCCCCAAGCTCCTCCCTTTCAATTAGCTCCACTGTCTTGGTAGAACTCATAATGGGATGGAAAGAAGCCCCATCTTAAAGCTACTCTGAACATATACAACTTGATATAATAACTTAACATCTTCACAAACCTGCAAACCACCCATGTCGTCAGGAATCAGAGATAAAGCATGCATGAACAAGTGACAAAACTGGGCCTCATACTCTTCGTAGATAAGTTGTTCTGTATTAATCTCTCAAACCTCAAATGGAACTCCTTTTTTTATGCTCCAAGGTAGGAAGTGATCATAAAAAAGACTATAGAACATCTCCCAAGTCACTTGGGGAGACCTATTTAACCTAGACCCTGAATACATCCTCCACCACTCTCGAGATAGTATGTGAAGCTGAAGTAAATCATACCCAACCCCATATGAATAAGCCAAACTTATTGCCTCTAGCAACTCTCTGCAAGTGGCTATGAACTCATGAGAATCATTGCTCTTTCCACTCTAAAACTTGGGTAGATCTATCTTCCAGAACTTCTCATATTGGTGTTGGTCATCCTTTGACAACACCACTACATGAACACCCTAAACCCAACCTACTAGTGCAGGGAAGCCCTCTACCACAAGAAGTACTTATGGATGACCCATCAGATCCTAAACCACTTGAATCTGATATTACTTTAGGGTCTGAGCCCCTACCATGGTTTGTAGACCCTGTGGTGTGTATGACGCAATATGCTGAGGAAGGCCGTCTATAACACTCAACACCCTCAATAAGGTATCCTGAAACAAGGGTGCGACGACATACTCTAAAAGAACCTGGTATTCTCTAACATCAACTTATGGCTCTGGAGAGACCTCTCTAGTAACTAACTAGTGCCACTCCATAGGTATAACCTCTGGTACGTGCCACACCACAGTCATGACCTCTAACTCAAGCCCTACCCCTATCCCTAACTGGGGAGTCAGCAACTTTCTCGGGGACTACCTCATCTCTACTGACTTAAAATTAAATACAAGTCTCAGATGTCCTTGTTTCTAAAGTAGAACAAGATTATAATAAAGGAACAAGAGGGCTCGCTGAGATGACAAACAACTACCTCTTAAGAATCTATAGAAAATCCTGGGATAAAGTAGAGAATAAGAAGAGTATCATGATGATCTGGGCTCAAAACCTACACAATTGTAGAAGTAAGGGTAGAGTACTGAATGACACGGTATTCAACAAGAAAACCTTCAAGCACAAAGTAAAGCAGTGAAGAATACATGTAATCTTATCACACCCGACGAAACCTCCATAAACTACAACCTGCATAGAAAGCATACCATCCTGACACCTCACAATTCAAGTAGCAGATAGTTTAATAATAACACTTTTACAATACGGTTTATCAACACCAATGTCAAGTCCATCAATCACAAAGAAGTATTCACAAATCCATGAATGATAAATGAGGTGCAATGTAATGCAATGTCAAGTAAAGTGATGCATGTCTATCCTACGATCCACATCCTTTGATTCTCAATCCGAATCCCATGTGGGACTTCATAGTCTATGCATCTGCCACAGATGTGTTGCATGATTCCAATTTCATTTCAATGTTTCTTCCTCTAATGTGTGGCCCGATCACTATTTCCACTAATTGTTTCATCCATTGATGCGTGGCCCGATATCTATTCCAAATCATCATAAAAAATATCATCACAACAATGGGACAACATCAATGCAAACATAATAGTGCAATGATCAACCATGAGGATGATTACAAAACACCAATGTCCAACAACAGCCAATCAAATCATATCATCAAGTGATTCATCTCATTCGGCCAATTACCCATAATATAATCAAGTAAAAAAAAAGGAATCCCTTAATCAATGCCCATTACTCCCCAACCAATACAACAAGGAAATATAAAATTCTACATGTTTACAAAGGTCTAGAAGTTGACTTTCCTCAGTTTTATCAACCAATCACTCCAAACCTTGAGTCTTCCCTCTTCGTTGGGTTTCTTAATCAACACAAGCTATTCAAATAAGAATTCACTATAAGAATTTAGATCTATCAACACTCATATCAATATTTTGGGTAATGGGATCGAATGAACCAAAAACAAAATTCCAAAAATAAAGGGTAAATATGTAATTTAGTATAAAATTATGTTACCAAAAACATTTTGAAACCAATGGCGAAAACCGTTACAAAAATGGAGTTGAAATCAGTCAATAATCCCATTTTAAATCAAAACCTAAAGTTCTTACAAATCTGCTTATATTTGAAACTAAATTTGCAATTTAAATGACAATTATTGCAATAATTTGTAAACAATAAACAGGGAGATTTGAAACCCGTTACCCAATCGAAGTTTCTTAACAAAAATCTTTCAAGATCGGCTCTACTGAGCTTCTACGGTTCAAAAATGGAGGAAATGTGAAGAATTCCTAATTTTGGAAAACATTATGTATAGGGGAGTCCCGTGAATGTAGACCATGTACGTGAACACAGACTGATAATCCATTAAAGTCCATGAATATGGAGGACAACCAGATGACCCTCTGTGAATGCAATGGCCTTCCCGTGAATGTGTAGCCTCATATCCAGCCCTCTGTGAATGTGGTGGGCACCAGATTCAGGAGCAACTGAGCAACACCCAAAACTCTAAAAGGACCCTCAAAATTCTCTACCCAACTAAATTCCATATTCCAGATTCAATGGAACCATAGAAATATCAATTTCAGGTCTCCTTGACCCAAAACCTATTAAAGTCGCCCTAAACTAACATAACGCCTAAAGAGATTAAACTAAGCTCGGGACCTCTAAAAATTCAACCAAAACCTATGTTAGGCCTAAATTTATCTCCCAAATCTAATAGATTTGTTGAAAATTTGATATGAGCATCCAAACTCTAGATGTTGACCAAACTCAGCTCAAAGGCTAAAATTCCATAAACTTCCAACTTAAGACCTCAAATCCACAAATAACTCTGAATCTAAAGCCGACATCTCTTCTTGACAAAATATAACATTTCAAAACTAATGGAACTAACGAAATTCCATTCCAAGACTCGAAACTTCAATTGACACCATAAACCACTTTTAAGAAACTTAAGTCTTCCATTTCTAAAAACTTCCAAACTCTAAACCTTTGACTCAATTTCCAAACCAACTTATCATAAATGAATCGAGGCAACTATCAGAGGGGTAAAATTGTAGTTTTACAAAAAAATTCTAATAATGGCCTTTCGGGTTATTATAGATTCCATTCATTACCCTAACTTAATGGTAACATGAAACATGCCCCACATGATCACATACTGGAAACACATTAGATCAACTCACCTTTAAAGTACTCCAGACCACTCAAGGATACAACATGCAACAATAACATTATGAAGAAGTAAACCCAATTCACTTATGGAACCATAAACACATACTTGGTCCTCTCATGGAACCTAAACTTAAAATGTTAATGTACAGGCATGGTACCCGAGCCATCCATAGTTAGTGTACCGACATGGTACCCTAGCCAACCATATATGGATATTGCCATACCAGGCATCGTACTCAAACCAAACTTAGTATGTACCAATCATAGTATCGGAGTAACCGTGGGGATATTTGGTACTAAGTAGGGTACTAGAGCAAACCATCAAACACAAACAATCATGCACAATAAAAAACAAAAATGAACAATAACACTTGAAACCACAAGTCATATAACTGATTCATTCCATAGGATCATCAACATGTTGTCATTGCATATGCTTCCCTATGGTTTCCCTTTTATGAATACATAAGTGATGCAACAAGCACTAAACATGCATACTTATATTCATAAGACCATACAAACCATCCTAGTAGGAAACTCAAGGATAAATAATTACTATAAAACCAACCCATAGACATTATTTCGTCTCCTACCTTAACAACAATACACAAAAACCTGAAAAACAATCCATACTATATTTCTGAAAGTCGATGTATGCAATCTCAAAATATCTATAAGATAATAAAGTAAATTGGATCTAACTACTCAATTGAAGGAAACATAGTCCACCTGGGCTCCAAGCATAATCCGAAGAACCTTACCCATGAATTTCTGAATCCATGGAGCAACCTATGATTAACAGGCACTGGAATTTCTTAGTCTTTCACCTTTTTTTGTAACATCCTGAAATCAAGAAGCCTAGAAAAGGGAGGCAAGTGGGAGGTCACCAGCCCTCTACGGAGCCATGACACCCTTCATGGAGCCTTTCACGGGAGGTGAAGGGCACCACAGCTCATGGTGGTGCCCGTGGTGAGTGGACAGTGTCCTCCCCAAGGCCAGGCTCCTCTCACAAGCACCTAAACAACTCATGAAGATCTAAACAGGTCGTGGTGGTGGCCTTGAAGGGGAGGTAAAATCCCCCAAGCCACTGGTCCAGGGTCACGATTGCTCAGATGGCTCGTGTGGGCCTCCATTTGGAGGTTCATGTCCGCTGTAAGTTAAGGGCATTTGGATCTTTTGCTAATTATTTTATCTTGATACTACGTCATTTTGCCCTTACCCAGAACCTCTATATAGGTGATTTTAATCCCAAAATTTACCCATTCAAGTCATTCTATTAAAATTACCAAAGAAGATCAAGTTCTTCCTCTCGAAAGTATTTCTCTCTAGAAAACTTGAAGGAGAAGGGTTCAACCTAGGGTTTCAAAGCAAGTCTCTAATTCCACCATTGAAGGCAAGTTTTTGGAATTGAGGTATGATCATTTTCATCCATGGATCCCTTTTATTCATGGAGTTCCTAAATTCTCCTATTTTCAAATATAGAAATCCCTAATTGAGTTAGGGTTTTCTTCTATGTTGTGGGTTCCCTTGATTATTGATTTGATTGTTGGATTTATGATCTTTTATGCATGAATTGAGTTCCCCATGTAACCATGTAATTCATGTTTTCCAAGTTATGATCATATAATGTGGGTTTTGGATTATGAAAAAAGACTATATGAAATTAAGCGTGAATCGATAAAATTACATGAATTTATGATGAATTTCCATGAACCCATGTCTAACCCCTATTTTCTAGATATTGATGCATGAAAGTGGGTTTTGAACTACGAAAGGTGAATTATGGAATTATGCATGCTCCTATGAAATGATGTAAATGGTTTAAGGATGCTTTGAGAGTGAAGTATCAATGATGATGTTGAAAGGATTTCTCATACACACATGAAAGCATGATTGTGAAAGGTTTTCTCACATAATAAGGGTTCTTAGAGTATAAATGTCTTTCTCACCTAAAATGAACCAATAATAAGAAGCTATTCTAATGATGAGGCAAGAGGCGATTACCCATGCTCTCTAATTGAAAGGCAAGAGGCGATTACCCATTTCATATGATATAAGTACAAGAGGTGATTACCCATTTCATAAGATGACATGAGGCGATTAGCCACGTTCCTTTAAGAGCTAAGATGAATATGATAAAGAACTATTCCGTGGAAGTTAATCTTAGAACCGTGTAAACAATTGGCGATTACTCGTGTCCCATAAAATATGTGCCAACATAGGATTGTCTAGATATACATTAGCTAGTGGATCCACATAAGCTATAAGTTCATGATCTTTATCGTGGCAAGTAGGAAAACTCTTTTCGGTGTGGGAGACACTGGATTCCATGATGATAGCTCTCATGGTCTTATATGTAGGTTAAGGGTACCTCCTACAAGCAAGTTATGATGAACCAAGGTTACTTCAAGGAAGTATCTCATTCATGTTTAAGATGATGACTATGTGCATTGACCATGTTTTATCACTCATGTTTTCTAACTCTTTACCTCATGCTTTAGCTTTGTCATTGCATTTCATGAATGTACATATTTTAAGTATATATGTTTTTAAATGTTTCATGCATGGCCATCATACTTGGTTAATATTTTGTTACATTTCCCCAAATATAGGGTTTGACAGTTAGGGTTCCTAGTTTCGTGGCTAGAGGTTGATTTGAGAGATTCCGAGCTTTGGTGATTTCTAATGCTTTGAAGACAGATGTTTTTAGTTTTTGGACATATTGTATGGGCTAGGCCCAGTTTCACTCTTATGCACTAGATGGCTAATAAGACAAGTGTTTAGACTTCCTCTTTACTTTTATAAAACTTTTAGAACTTGAAAATGTTGTTCTTTATCTCTTTTCATTCTATGTATTATGTTATGAATGATAAGTGGCTTGTATTGGGCCTTTTGGGGTCCTATACGCCATGTTACTCCTAGGGGGTACTTTGGGTCGTCACAAACTTGGTAATTAGAGTACAAGGTTTGGAAAGGTTCTAGGATGTCTCATAAGCCACGTCGAGTAGAGTCTTGTTCATGAGTGTGGAGCGCGCCACATTTATGATTGAGAGTATACAAGATGCTTAGGATACTCTACTTCTTCATTACTCCAAAGTTGTGCGATAGAGTTTAACTCTATAAGGTCTATCTCTTAATCCTTATCCGATGCTTTACAAGATATGGCTACTGGAAGAGCTTATGCTAGAAGGAATGTGAGGGAGAATGTGGAACAAGAAGCCCATCCTCAAGCTCTGGTTGACCCTTTGGCCGAACAAGTGACTAATGCAGAGTTTAGGGCTGCTTTTCAAGTGTTGGCTCAAGCCGTGAAAACTCAAGCCAATTGGGAGGCTATGATTCCCGTGAACCCAAATATGGGTACGGAGGCATCTAGAGTGAGGGACATCACTAGGATGAATCCTCCAGAGTTTCATGGTTCTCAGGTTGAGGAAGTTCCTTAAGAGTTTATTGATGAAGTTTACAATGTGTTGATGACATTGTGAGTGACGCCGGTGGAAAAGGCTAATTTGTTCGCTTATCAACTTAAGGGTGTTACTCAAATATGGTTTAACCAATGGAAAGAAGGGAGACCAGAAGATGCGGGTCCTCTTGATTGGAAAAAGATAAAAGTTGATTTATCTACGATTGAATTCATTATTATGTTGGTCAGCTGAGTTCTTTCCCCTTGATATGCGGGAGGCAAAGGTGCTTGAATTTATCAACCTTCGTCAACGAAGTATGAGTGTGAAGGAATATGCTTTAAAGTTCACACAATTGTCTAAGTATGCTCCTACTATGATTATCGATCCTAGGCAATAATGAGCAAGTTCATTTCGGGTGTGTTCAAAATGGTGATTAAATAATGTCGTACCACCATGCTTGTTAATAACATGGATATTTCTCGTCTCATGGTTCATGCTCAATAGATTGAAGAGGAGAAACTTAAGGAAAAGTCTAGGGAGAAAAAGAGGGCAAAAACCGGTGATGGTAATTTCTCACATGCAAGGTCCGATGGACATGGTCGTCCTAAGTTCCGAAAAAGGTTTTCCGGTCATGGTTCCTCCAATACTCCTTCTAGGTTCAACAAAGAGAGGGTGTCCAACCCTAAGCCTCAAGGAGGAAATGATAGTGGGTCTCTATTTCCTACTTGTACTAAGTGGGGAAGGAAGCACGAGGGCAAATGTCTAGCGGGTTCTAATGCTTATTTTGGGTGTGGTAAGATGGAACACAAAATAAGAGATTGTCCTTCAATTTCTAAGAATGAAGAAGATAATCGTCGAAGCGCTCAACCCTATACTTCATTCGGTCCTAGTGGTTCGGGTTCAAATGCTCCCAAGAAAAATATATTTTATGCACTTCAGACTCGTGTTGAGCAAGAGGGTTCCCCTTAAATGGTTACCGGTATGTTGAAAGTCTTTCAATTTGATGTTTATGCTTTACTTGATCCCGGTGCTACCTTGTATTTTGTGACACCATATATGGCTATGAGGTTTGATGTTCTTCCGGATGTGTTGTTAGATACTTTTTTTGTTTCTACTCCCGTTGGTAATTCTGTTGTGGCAAAGAGGGTCTATAGAAAGTGTCTCATTTCCTTGTCCCATAGAGTTACTCTTGTTTCTTTGGTAGAGCTTGATATACAAGATTTTGATGTTATCCTTGGTATGGATTGGCTGCACTCATGTTATGCTTCTATTGATTGTAGAAACAGTGTACTCAAGTTTCAGTTTCTGAATGAGCCTGCCCTAGAATAGAAATGGGGAAATTATATGCCTAAGGGTCAGCTTGTCGCTTGTCTTAAAGCTAGAAAGTTGATTTCTAAGGGTTGCACATACCATCTAGTTAGGGTGAGGGATGTAGATTCTTAAACCACTACTCTTGAGTCGGTCCCCGTTATTAATGAATTTCTGGAAGTTTCCCCAGATGATTTACCTGATATTCCTCCCGAAAGGAAAATAAACTTCAGCATTGACCTTTTCTCAGATATGCAACCTATTTCTATCCCTCCTTACCGAATTGTTCCAGAAGAACTTAAAGAATTGAAAGATCAATTAAAAGATTTATTGGACAAGGGTTTCTTCCGACCGAGTATCTCTCCATTGGGTGCTCCAGTTTTGTTTATTAGAAAGAAAGATGGTTTTCTCCGTATGTTTATAGACTATCGTCAATTGAACAAAGTGATCATTAAGAATAAGTATCATCTCCCAAGGATAGATGACTTGTTTGACCAACTTCAAAGGGCGAGTTACTTTTCCAAGATTGACCTCTGGTCGGGTTATCACCAATTGAGGGTGAAGGAAGATGATATTCCAAAAATGGCTTTTAGAACTCGGTATTGTCATTATGAGTTTTTGATAATGTCGTTTGGATTGACTAATACACCGGCGACATTTACGGATTTGATGAATAGGATGTTTAGACAATATCTTAACATGTTCGTGATTGTGTTCATTGATGATATATTGATTTATTCGAGAAGTGAGGATAATCACATCAATCATTTGAAGATTGGGTTGCAAATTTTCAAGGACCACCAACTCTTTGCAAATTTTAGAAAATGTGAGTTTTGGCTGTCTGTGGCTTTTCTTGGTCACATTATTTCAAGTAAGCATATTGAGGTAGATTCTAAGAAGACAGATGCGGTTAAAAGTTGACCTAGACCTCTATCCCCTTCGAAAATTAGAAGCTTCTTGGGTTTGGATGGTTACTACCTAAGGTTTGTTGAGGAATTTTCGTCGATTGCCTCTCCATTAGTAGCATTGACTCAAAATAAGGCTAAGTTCTTATACTTTGAAGCATGTGAGAAGAGTTTTCCGGAATTGAAGAATAGACTTACTTCCGCTCTGGTGTTGACTTGACCGGAAGGGACTGATGGTTTTCTCGTTTATTGTGATGCCTCAAGAATTGGGCTAGGATGTGTACTTATGCAAAATGGGAAAGTTATTGCCTATGCTTCAAGGCAACTTAACGTCCATGAAAAGAATTATCCTACCCATATGATCTTGAACTAGAAGTGATTGTTTTTGCCTTAACGATTTGGAGGCACTATTTGTATGGTGTTCATGTCGATATTTTCACTGACCATAAGAGTTTACAATATGTGTTTAATCAGAAGGATCTAAATCTTCTCCAAATAAGGTGGCTTGATTTATTGAAGAATTATGACATGAGTGTTCTCTATCACCCCGATAAAGCGAATATGGTGGTGAATGCTCTTAGTTCGATTATCTATGAGTAGTGTTGCTCATATAATAGAAGATAAGAAAGAGTTTCTTTGAGATGTTCATAGATTGGCCCGACTAGGTGTTCAATTAGTGGACTTTACTAAGGGTGGTGTTATGGTCCACAATGGTTCAGAATCATCTTTTGTGACGGATGTGAAAGTTAAGAAAGGTGTTGACCCAACTCTGGTTGAATTGAAGAAAGCGGTGCTTAAAAATTCCATTGAGGCGTTCTCCCAAGGGGGGATGGTGTACTTAGATACCAAGGTCGTTTGTGTGTTCCCAATGTTGATGACTTGAGGGAACAAATCTTGTCAGAATCCCACAGTTCTTGGTATTCCATTCACCCGGGAGCCACCAAGATGTGCTGTGATTTGCGGGAGATTTATTGGTGGAATGGGATGATGAAGGATATTGCGGAATTTGTAGCGAAGTGCCCTAATGGTCAACAAGTAAAAGTTGACCATCAGAAACCGGGAGGTTTATCCCAAGGCATTAGCATTCCTACTTGGAAGTGGGAATATTTGAATATGGACTTTATCGTTGGTTTGCCTTGCACCGGTGCCAACATGTCTCGATTTGGGTTATAGTATACCCAATGAAGAAATCGGATCATTTTATTCTCGTTAAGGTTTCCTAGTCGGCGGAGGACTATGCTAGATTATACTTGAGAGAAATGGTAAAGTTGCATGGAGTGCCTTTATCCATTATCTCCGATCATGCTACCCAATTCACCTTTCAGTTTTAGAGATCTTTTCAAAAGGATCTTGGTACTCACGTTAAGCTTAGTACGGACTTTCACCTCCAAACTGATGGGCAAGCAAAGCGTACTATCCAAACTTTGGAAGATATATTCAGAGCTTGCGTGATTGATTTTGAAGGAAATTGAGATGATCACTTGCCTTTGATTGAGTTTGCATATAACAATTGTTATCACTCAAGTATTAGTATTGCTCCAGATGAGGTCTTGTATGGTAGGAGGTGTAAATCCCCTATAGGTTGGTTTGAGATGGGTGAAGTTATTTTCATAGGTCCTGAGCTGGTGCATGATGTTATGGAGAAAGTTCGACTTATTAAAGAAAGGTTGAAAATGGCTCAAAGTCGGTAGAAGTCATAAGCCGATGTGAGAAGAAGATATCTTGAGTTTGATGTACATAATTGAGTTTACTTGAAAATCTCACCATGAAGGGCGTAATGAGGTTTGGTAAGAAGGGGAAGCTTAGTCCCAATTATCTGGGCCCATACCAGATTTTGAGGCGTGTTGATAAGGTTGCTTATGAACTTGAATTGCCTAACGAATTAGCATTAGTGGATCTGGTTTTCTATGTCTCTATGTTGAATAAATGTGTTGGTGATCCGACATCTATAGTTCCCTTACAAGATTTGGGAGTTGATGAGAATCTTTCCTATGAAGAAGTTCCGGTTGAGATTTTAGATCTGCAAGTCAAGAAGTTGAGAAATAAAAAAGTTGCTTGCGTGAAAGTGTTGTGGAGGAATCAGTTAGTTGAGGGTGCTATATGGGAGGTCGAGGCCGATATGATGTCCTGATATCCTCATCTCTTTCTTCTACCCCTACTTTAGCTTGAGGTAATGAGTTCCTCATGGTTTACTCTTTTGGTGTCATGTGTCTTAGATATTCCCACGATTTTCCTCATTTATGCATGTTCATGAAAGAGCTTAAGTTTTGAGAAAATGAGTCAACTTGATTGATTTATATGCGTTTATGTGCATTTGAGTATGAGTTGCATATAGACTTCATGATATGATGTTTTGAACATGCTTTAGCTTGGAGTTGATGTTTCCTCCTCGGATATGTTCATTTATTTGATTGCATGCATGATAGGTTGCTAGTTTAGAGTTCTTTTCTTCATGTGATATCCACGATCCCATTCGAGGATGAATGTTCCCAAGGGGGATATAATGTAACATCTCGGAATCAAGAAACCAAGAAAAGGGAGGCAAGTTAAAGGTCACCAGCCCTCCACTGAGCCATGTCACCCTTCATGGAGCTCTTCACGGGTCGTGAAAGGCATCACGGGTCGTGGTGGTGCCCGTGGTGAGTGGACAGTGTCCTCCCCAAGGTCAGGCTCCTCTCACGAGCACCCAGACATCTCGTGAAGAGCCAAACGGATTGTGGTGGTGGCCGTGAAGGGGAGCCAGAATCCCCCAAACCTCTGGTCTAGGGTCACAATTGCTCAAACGGCTCGTGGATCTTAAGATGGCTCGTGTGACCCTCCATTTGGAGGTTCGCGTCAGCTGTAAGGTAAGGATAGTTGGGTTTTTTCCTAATTATTTTATCTTGATACTATGTCATTTTGTCATTACCTAGAGCCCTTTATATAAGTGATTTTAACCCCAAAATTTACCAATTCAAGTCATTCTCCTAAAATTACCAAAGAAAATCAAGTTCTTCCTCTCTAAAATATTTATCTCTAGAAAACTTGAAGCAGAAGGTTTCAACCTAGGGATTTAAAGTAAGTCTCCAATTCCACCATTGAAGGCAAGCTTTTGGCATTAAGGTATGGTAGTTTTCATCCATGGATCCCTTCCATTCATGGAGTTCCTAAATTCTCCTATTTTCAAAGATAGAAATCCCCAATTGAGTTAGGGTTTTGTTTTATGTTGTGAGTTCTCTTGATTATTGATTTAATTGATGGATTTCTGATCTTTTATGCATGAATTGAGTTAATCTCATGTTTTTATGATGATTCTTCATGAACTCATGTAATTCCCATGTTTTCCAAGTTATGATCATATAATGCGGGTTTTGGATTATGAAAGAAGATTATATGAAATCCAGTGTGAATCGATAGAATTACATAAATTTATGATGAATTTCCATGAACCCGTGTCTAACCCCTATTTTATATATATTGATGCATGAAAGTGAGTTTTGACAAGAGGTGATTACACACGTTTCTTTAAGAGCTAAGATGAATATGAAAAAGAACTAGTCCTTGAAAGTTAAGCTTAGAACCGAGTGGACAAGTGGCGATTACATGTATCCCATAAACTATGTGCCAACATAGTATTGTCTAGATAGACATTAGCTAGTGGATCCACATAAGCTAGAAGTTCATGATCCTTACCATGGAAAGTAGGACAACTCTTTTCGGTGTGGGAGACACCGGATTCCATCATGATAGCTCTCATGGTCTTATATGTCGGTTAAGGCTACTTACCACATGCAAGTTATAATGAACCAAGGTTACTTCAAGGAAGTATCTCATGCATGCTTAAGATGATGACTATGTGCATTGACCATGTTTTATGACTCATGTTTTCTAACTCTTTACCTCATGTTTTAGCTTGGTCAATGCATTTCATAAAGGAATCTATTTTAAGTATGTTTTCAAATGTTTCTTGCATGGCTATCACACTTGGAACATATTTTGTACTA
Organism: Solanum piurae; assembly: GCA_029582685.1. Taxonomy (NCBI): domain Eukaryota; kingdom Viridiplantae; phylum Streptophyta; class Magnoliopsida; order Solanales; family Solanaceae; genus Solanum; species Solanum piurae. The sequence continues at coordinate 17,716 of JAJOOO010012159.1, read as the reverse complement.
ACACATACTCTTGCCTACATTTCCCCAAATGTAGGGTCCGACAATTAGGGTTCCCAGTTTCATGGCTAGAAGTTGATTTGAGACATTCCGAGCTTTGTTAATTCCTTATGCTTCGAGGATGGATTTTCATTGTTTTCGGTTTTCTTTCTTACTTTCAGTTTTGGACATATTTTATGGGCTAGGCCCAATTTCACTCTTATGTACTAGATGGATAATTAGAAGGGTGTTTAGACTTCCGCTTTACTTTTATAAAACTTTTGGAACTTGAAAATGTTATTTTTTACCTCTTTTCATTCTATGTATTATTTTATGAATGCTAAGTGGCTTGTATGGGGCCTTTCGGGGGTCCTATAGGTCATGTTACGCCTAGGAGGTACCTTGGGTCGTGGCATTCTTTGGCTATAATTCTTCCCCCTCATTGCTCTCTTACTTTGGGTTCTTTTGGAGCATTTTTGGAGTAGTCCTTATCTATTTTCTCCTTTTAAAAGTGGGATTAAAATAAAAGACAATACATTAATTAGGTTTCAGAGTTTTTCTTAGCCCACTACAGAGTCTTGCAGTCTTCTATAGTTGCGTCACCATAGTGGGAACCCTCCATCTATGTCAAGATAACGTTAACCTGGTCTAAAAATCAATTTAGGAAAAAATCATTGTGTGCTCAAATTTTAAAACTCTTGCACTATACTTATGATATTTTGGTATTTCGCATAAAATTCCCTTGAGTGTAGATGAATAGTGTTTGCTACAGTAGATACCATTTTATTCATCGTTCATCCCCTAACGACTACCTGGGTAGAAAGAAAATAGATCATTTATCAAGGTTTACCACACAATTGAAACATCAAGAATGCACTCACCCTACGCTAGGACACAACACTACTACATCATGCATTCCTAAGATTATCGAGAAGAAAATTCAAATGCATGAAACCACAAAAAAATTTCTACCCTGCTCATTACACTAGACCCTGTATAGTGGCCATAACCCTATTATAGGGCACCTCCATAGCTGATTCCCAGCTTCCATATCAGCATCAAACAAATAAGAATGATAAAAGAGATGGGAATGGGTTTTTATTCCCATTTCCCCCTCTTCCAAATCGCAAACACTCTCAATTCTCTATGACTACCACGTTCAGAAATATCAAAATCAAGGTAAACATCGCTCTTCTTACTTTTCCTGTTACAATTGATAAGTAATAACGAAAGCATGATAAGAATTGAATAGAATAAAATAAGGTTTGGATTAGTTATGAATTTTGAAAAATGGTTACTTGTTCATTGAATTTCCCAAAGTATGGGGTTTTCCTTTATGTTTACAATGCTACTATAGCAATTAGAGAGCAAGGATTATAAGAAAAGGGCCGAAATCAATTCTAAAATAGTGGGGGGAAATGAAGGGTTGTTCATGAAGAAAATTTAGATTCGAGCATGATTTAGGGATTTATATGACTAGATTTTGCATATTTTTGTAGGGAAATACTTTAAGAACACTAATATGTATAAAAATGATGAAAACATAACTTTATGGGTGAAGGGGTACCATGGATGCGCCCCGAAGTTCTGGAACGATGAAGTCACTATACCAACCTTGCATTTCGCTATAACAGATGTTTCTATAGTGGGAAGCAGCCCGCTATAGCTCCATCCATCGTGGTGCTCTGAGCATCACTATCCCTGTTGCTATAGTGCCACATAGACCACTATAATGGTACAATGAACGATACTTTAGCCCTCACGGTCTGTGCAACAATAGAAAATTTATTTCACAACCCTCATAGGATGGTTCAATAGTCTCATCACTCATGATTTCAAAACAAATGGAACCAATTAAGGAGAGGATTACGATCCCAAAATAACCTTACCAGAGGTTTCTAGATGTTGCTCGCAGGTAGAGATTCTAAGAGATGTAGAAATCGAGCTTTTGTCTTGAAAAGGCCTTTGAGATTGTAGGAGTGGCTGAATAGGCTCCTGCCTTTTACAACTGGATCCAAGAGTTTGGTTGGGGTCCTTTAGGGTAGAGCTACCCATTCTCGCAGTGTGGATAGGTTTTGAAGTTATATGTTCACCTACCTATGGTTCTTTGGGATTCCCTAACCCTCACCATTCGTAATCGAAAGGTGTCTTCCATTGAATACACAGTCCGTGAACTTAGCGTTGGGATATCGTATGTTCCTCGTGAGCCCTACATGACCAAGAGAGAGATGGACCTGGCTGCAGAACATACTAGTGGAATATAAGTATTGTGATGAGGTCAACTGGATTACTACTTAGGGTCTTACTTGCCACTACTACTCTCCCAACGCCTAGAGGTGGCTAACACTGTTTTCCATAGGATGATACCATCACACTATCTCACCAATGTGAGGTATTCTTGGGTCGTGTTGGTAACATGTATCATCTCTAGGATCTGATAAACGTGGGGAGAAGATCATATCAAAGTTGAAGGATTTCTATTGTGGTAGTAAGAAGTCCACCTATATTTCCTGGTATTGTGCATGTGTAATAAACACAAACAGGGATTCCCCTGGATGATACGAACCGTGAAGTTCATGTTTGGGACCGCCTGCTAGCTCGTATGTGAAAGACATGAAGGTCATGTTCAGTTGTATTGCCCTAGAGAAGTAGCTACCCAAGCTGGATCCAATTCCTCTATTAATTTTGGGATTTGATCGTAAAGATACGTAGAGATTCATCAATAGGTTCCATTCACCCATTGAGCCCTAAGATTCCTCAATTCTCCAAGTTCAATTTCATCAAATTGATTAGGTTTTCATTCAATTCTTTGTGGGTTCTAATTATCTTGATTCAATTGTTTGATTTTAATCTTGTTATGATTGTTTTGACTCAATTACATGCTTTCTAATTGATTTCACATGAACTCATCCATTATTCTTAATTTTTGAATATGAACACCTAAATGACATGAATTTCTGAAGATGATTGAACCTATGAATGTCAATTTCATGAAATTTATGCATGATTTATGAAAAAGAATGTTTTATGATCTAGGCTGATTTAAGATGAGCATCAATTTATTGTGCAAGGTTTTCTCATATTAAGGAATTATAATTAGTGAAATGTCTTCTCACACATGGTTTAAGGAGCTACTTTATGATATTTTAAGCTTGGATTTGTAACTTAATTATGTTTTTCCATGGATGATGATAAGTTTATAAATATGACTATTCCTTTGGGATTTAACTGAGGACCGATAGAACTTTGAGGTGGAGGCTCAAATATGATTGTCTCTAGTAGCAACCTCTAGTTCTAAACTATGTGCCCCCATAGGATTGCTTTAAATGGCCTAGCTAGTGGATCCACAAACAGTATATGATATAATACAGAGTTCTATCTTGGAAAGTAGACTCTCTCTTGTCAATGTGGGAGTTACATCAGATTATATGCTATAGCTCGCATGGTATATAATCGGTTAGAGTTAATATCTCACAAAAATTAGCTAAGTTACTCTCAAAGGTACTATGATGCTTTCCTTATGATTTTAAGATGTATTGACTATGTTCATGATTTATGATTCTTCTTTAAAAGTTGTAATATGCGTATTTTGGTCATGCATATCATGTTTATGATTATGTCTCCCTTATGATCATGTTTCATTTTTATTGCATATTTGTCATACTTAGTACATTATATGTACTAATGCATACTTGTGCCTACATTGTTTACCTAATTTTGGGTCGGACTATCTTTCTCCTCCCGCTCTTGGGTAGTTGATTGATTTGTAGATTGAAGGGTTGGTAAGTCCTCATGTTTTGAGGACCATGTCAGTTTTACTTTACTTTCTTATGTATTTTTTTTTGGATGTTGTACATGGTGTACAGGGTACATCCCAACCACTTCTTTTGATATGTTAGAATGGCTTATCGAGACTATGATTAAACTTCTGCTTTTATGTCAAAACCTTTTTATTAATATGGGACTTTTACCTTTACTTCTCATATTTTTTATCATGTTGTGTTGCATGTAAGTCAAGTGGCTTGTGTAGGGCCTATCGAGGTCTTATACACCATGTCACATCTAGGGTGTACTTTGGGTCATGCCAAACTTGGTATTTAGAGCACAATGTTTTAGAAAAGGTCCTAGGAGGTGTGACAAGTCGTGTTGAGTAGAGTCTTGTGCATAAGTGTGAAGCGTGCCACTTTTAGGAATAAGAGGCTGGAAAGTGCGTAGAAAATTTTATTTCTTTCATTACTCAAATATCGCGCCACAGAGTCTATCTCTATAAGGATCCTTCTCCTAAATCGTGTTTGATCCTTTTCATGATATGGCCCCTCGAAGAGCCTATGTGAGAATAAATATGGGAAACGACAATGTGGAGCCCAAGGTTCCTTAAGCTTTGATTGACCCTTTGACCGAGAAAGTGACTCATACTAAATTCTAAGATACTTTACAAGTGTTGGTTCAAGCTATGAAGGACCAAGCTAATAGAGAGGCCATTGTTCTCCTAAACCCAAATGCAGGTACAACAACGACAAGGAAATGGGACTTCACTACAATGAATCCTTCGGAGTTTCATTAGGCAAAGGTGGATGAGCAACTCAAGAGTTCATTGATGAGGAGTATAAAAATGTGGGAATTATGGGATTGTCTCTTGTTTATAGGGTGTAATGGGCCGCTTACCAGCTCAAGGGTGTTGCTCAAGTTTGGTTCAACTAATGGAAGAAAAAGAGGATGGTTGAAAAGGTGGGTCCTCTTGATTGGGACAAATTAATATGAGCTTTTTTTTATCATTTCTTCTCTCTGGAGATGAGGGAGGTGAAAGTGTGTGAGTTCTCTAATCTCTGTCAAAGAAATATGAGTGTGAAGGAGTATGCCTTAAAGTTTACTCAATTGGCTAAGTATGCTCCAACTATGATTGTCGACTCTAGGGCAAGGATGAGTAAGTTTTTCTCTGGTGTGTCCAAAATGGTTGTCAAGGAGTGTCGTACTGCCATGTTGATTAAGAATATGTATATCTCTCATTTGATGATACATGCCTAATAAATAGAAGAGGAGAAGCTCAAGGAAAAGGCAAGAGACACCAAGAGGGCAAGGACCGGTAATGGAGACTTTTCTTATTCTAGGTTCAGTGGACATGGGCGTCCTCAATTCCGGCAGAAGTTTTCCAGTCAAGGTTAGTCTAATGTTATGTCTCCTAAGTTCAACAAGTATACAGTGTCTAACCCTAAGCTTCAAGGAGGTAGCGGTAATGGAACTTTTATATCGACTTGCGCTAGGTGTGGCAAGAAGCATGATGGAAAATTCTTAGTCGATACGGATGGTCGCTTTGGTTGTGGGAAGAGTGGTCATAAAGTGAAAGAATTTCCTTACAAGATAGAAAGGGTAAGGCGATGTTAGGAAAGCTCAGCCTAGTGGTTCCTATTTGGGTGCTCCGAAGAAAAATAGATTATATGCACTTCAGACTCGACAGGATCACGAGGATTCTCTAGATGTTGTGAATGGTATGTTGAAAGTCTTTCACCTTGATGTTTATGATTTACTTGATATGGGTGCTACCGTATCGTTTGTTACTCCTTATGTGGCCGTGAGATTTAATGTTGGTCCGAAAATCATATCTAATCCCTTTCATCTCTCTACTCCCATCGGTGATTCTATTGTTTTTAACAAAGTTTATAGAAATTGTCCTATTTCCATTTTTCATAGAATCAGTCAAGTCGATCTTGTAGAGATTGATATGTTAAAATTTGATGTTATTCTTGGGATGTATTGGATTCATCATGTTATGCTTCCACAGATTGTAGGACCTGATTGGTCACTTTCAAAGTTCTGAATGAATCTATCATGTGGTGGCGGATGCTCTAAGTCGACTATCAATGGGTAGTGTTGCTCATATTGAGAATTATAAGAAAGAGTTAGTTCATGATGTTCACAGATTGACTTGATTGGGTGTTTGCTTGGTTCATTCTAATGAAAGTGGTGTAGTGGTTCTGAATCATCTCTTGTATCTGATGTGAAAGCTAAGAGATCTTGATCCGATATTAGTGGACTTGAAGAAGCCCATTTTTGAAAAATCCATTGAGGCTTTCTCCCAAAGGGGAGATGATTTTTCCGATATCAAGGTCAGTTATATGTTTTTAATGTTAATGAGTTGAGAAATCAAATTCTGGCAGAAGCTCACAATTTTCAGTATTCTATTCACCAGGAGCCACCAAGATGTTCCGTGATTTGAGGTAAGTCTATTGGTAGAATAGGATGAATAAGGATATTGTGTAATTTGTAGCTAAATGTCTAAATTGTCAACAAGTCAAAGTTGAGCATCAGAAACCAGGAGGTTTGGCCAAAGACTTTAGTATTCCTACATGGAAGTGAGAAGATTTGAATACATAATTCATTGGAGGTTTACCCCGTACTGATCGGTAGTTTGATTTTATTTGGGTTATTGTGGACCAAATGACAAAAGTGACTTACTTTCTTCCCGTTAAGACTTCATTTTCATCCTAAGAGTATGTTAAGATTTATATTTAGGAAATGGTAAGGCTTAATGGAGTGCCCTTTTTCATTATTTTTTTATTGTGGCACTCAGTTTACATCTTAATTTGAAAGTCATTTCGAAAGGGTCTTAGTACTTAAGTGAAATTTAGCATGACTTTCCACCCTCAATTTGATCGACAAGTTGAGCATACCATCCAAACTTTAGAAGATATGTTAAGAGCTTGTGTGATTGATTTCAAGGGTAATTGGGATGATCATTTCCCGTTTATTGAGTTTGCTTATAATAATAGCTATCATTCTAGCATTGGGATGGCACCGTTTGAGGCTCTTTATGGCAGGAGGTGTAGGTCTCATATAGGTTAGGTTGGTTTGAAGTTGGTTAGGTTGCTTTAATAAGCCTGAGTTGGTGCATGAGGCTATGGTAAAAGTTTGACTTATTCATGAAAGGTTGAAAATAACTCAAAGTCAACAAAAATATTACGCCGACATTAGAAGAAGAGAGCTTGAGTTCAATGTTAATGATTGGGTCTACTTGAAAATTTCACACATAAAGGATGTAATGAGGGTTGGAAATAAATGGAAGCTTAGTCCCCTTTATGTGTGCCCATATCAAGTTTTGAGACTATTGGAAAAGTTTCTTATGAACTTGAGTTGCCTAATGATTTAGCATCGGTAAATTGGGTTTTTCATGTCTTTTTGTTGAAAAAGTGTGTTGGAGATCCAACATCCATTGTGCCTTTAGAAATTTTCCAAGGGGGATATTTTGTAACACCTCAAAAATTGGAAAGTCGAAAGAAAAGGAAAAAAAATAATTTTTTGCACTGAGGCAGGTTCTATGAGTCCTTTCTACGTACCGTAGGAAGTTCTAGAGGCCGTAGGAAAGGAGTCGTAGGCTTGGGGATGAGTTTCGGAAATTCATGTTTCTGAAGTTTGGCCTACGGATGCACAGGACAAGTCGTAGATGTGTTCCGTAGAAAGGTTCCAGACTTAGTGGAATTTTGGGTTAAGGTTGAGGTCTGCGGATGGAATCTACGAACAACAGGAATTTAGATGGTTCGTAGAATGGTGTCATAGGAAGTTGGACAATTTTTAGGCCCCCGTAAGTCGACCTACGATTGACCAGTACAGTTTGTAGGAATTTCTACTGCCCGTAGGTCCAAACTGTAGGGTCTTCCGACAGTTATTTCGTAAGGATATATATTTGGGCATTTTCCTACACATTTAATACTTATACTATGTCGATTTACCCCTATTTTTAAGTCTTATAACTACCCTTCTACCCCTACAATTTCTCAAAATCTCTCATTCACTCAAATCCCCAATTTCCATCTACTTTCATCCTCTTCAAATTCTTTCAAGATTATAGAACAACACATAGGGTTTCAAGCTTCAAGTCTCTAATTCCACCATTCTTTTGGGCTTTTATCCTCAAGGTATGTAGGAATTCATAAATAGGTTTCATTCACCCTTGGGCCACAAGATTCCTCAATTCTCCTAGTTCAATTTCATCAAATTGATTAGGCATTCATTTAATTTTTCATGGGTTTTAATTATGTTGATTCAATTGTTTGATTTTGATCTGATTATGATTGTTTTAACTCAATTACATGCTTTCCAATTTCACATGAACCCATGTATTATTCTTTATTTTCAATACGAACTCTAAAAGACATGAAATTATGAAGAAGCTTGAACCTATGAATGATATTTTCATGAAAATAATGCATGATTTATTAAAATGGATATTTTATGATCTAAGTTGCTTTAAGAAGACCATCCATTAATTGTGAAAGGTTTTCTCACTTGAAGTAAATAAGGTCACACTTAGCAACAATCCATATAATACATACATAAATTTATATATCTTCATAGCATAAGGAAACCATCCCATAACCCCTTTCAAAGTATACTTGTGCAATGTATAAGTGAAGTCCCATACACCCACTTAGACTAAGTAAAGCCCTTTGAGAAGTCATAAGTATAGTTCATGTTCATATCATGGTTCATATTCTTGTCATGTAGGGAAATAGCCTTAACCGACATAGACCATGTGAGCTACATGGAATCCGGTGTAATGTCCCACACCAAAAAGAGATGTCCTACTTGCCTAAGGTAGAACTAAATGTATTAGCATTTAAGTGGATCCACTAGCTAAAAACCTATGTGGGCACACAATTATGGGATAAGGAGATTGCTTCTAGAAACCCCAAACCTATTGTATTGATGGGGGAGCTTCCATCTCATGAGACTACTTTAGAGGACCTGGCCTTTTGAATTGACGGGAGGGCCTCTGCCTCATATTCCATATTCACTCTGTGCTAAGCATTACTTTCCCAAAATTATATATTTAGTTTTGAATTGAATTTACATGCATAAAGGAGTATCTTACCCTCCATCCAACACAACTCATAAAATAGCTCATAGATTCACTAGGTGAGAATGAACTTTCAACCTTAGCATCATCATTAACATGTGAGTAAACCTTTGACATCATGTTCATAGTGTGTTCATTAGAATAACCTTTCAATCAACACAACAACATTATCATAGTCATAGATATTTCATGCATAGACATGTGTAAGGGTATGGGGAGAATGACCTTTCAACAATACCACAATTACACCATAGTCATAGAATCTTCACTCTTTAAGTGAATCATAAGTTCATACACAATTCTCATAAACATGTACAAACCCTAATAACTTTCCCTTCAAGGACCATGAATCACATTCAATCCAAACATCAAGAATTTACATTAGATATGGAGAATATCATGATTAAATAAACTCAATTAATATAAACATAATCAATTGATATGCTTCTATAATCAATCAACCCACATCATGAAATCACAATTTAGTAATATGGGGATTCATGAGTTCTTGGGGGGATTTCATCATAAATCATCAATTCAATCATAATTCATCATAAATCAACCATTGAAAACGTTTTGAAAGAAAACTCATGACTTAGATTGAAACCCTAGCTTTTGGGGAAATTGGAAGCTTTGTAATCAAGTTTTGAAGAGACTCTATGGGTGAAGACTACCCATAGATGAAAAGCCACCATACCTCGATAAAGAATCTTCAAAGAATTCGAGGAAGAAGCCTTGAATTCACCAAATCCTAGTTCCAATTCCACTCTTCTTCTTCTTGGAGTTTTAGAGAGAGAAATATTGTGAGGAAGATGAAGTTTTGGATTTTCTTTTTTATTCTATAAAATTGACTTAATTGGGGGGAATTTGAGTCTAATAAGGTTATATATTTGTAAGGAAAAGAATAAAATAATGTGGGTTCAATTTTGGAAGAACAACTAAAGACCCTAAGGCTTGAATTTAAAATCATCCTATGCCCCGCTTTAGCTCGCCTAATTGCACCTCTTGGGTCGCCAAAGGCACTAGGCGACACACCTAATGGTCCCTTGGCTGGCCTAAATTTCCAGAATGCTCCATCATGGAGCATTTCCCTTGGGCGATGTGGAGGCCTTTGGGCGATGCGCCATGTGGGTTGGCGGGCCCCAACCTAGCTCGCCTAATATTCCAGTAGCTAGGCCAAGGGGGGCTGCCCACTAGGCGAGGAAAGTCCATTTGCCTAATCGCCAATGGACTTGGGCGATGATGTTGCCCCATCGCCGAATGGTCCTAGGGAGAAAATTGTTTTCGTTAATATTTCTTAGGTGGTTTTAGGCACTTGCCCTCTTTCTAGACTCCTACCCCATTCATTTTAGCTCTAGTTAAGTCTACACATTTCTGGAGTGTTATATTATCTCCCCCTTGGGAATATTCGTCCTCGAATGACGATTTAGACAACTTACGGAAGGAAAGACTCAATACTAGCAGCCCATCATGCATGCAACATAAAAATAATGCATAATTCAAAGGAGGAAACATCAATTCCATCTCGAGACATAATCAATGCAACACAAAGAAGTGGGAACTACTTCCACAACCCATTACGCACCAAACTCATCATTTCACATAATCATAGGAGGAACTACCTTCTCCAACTCAAAGCAAGCTCAACACAATATTATGGAGCCAATATGCCATTTCGTCTAAAAGCATAACAAAACATATTTATCAACTCATCTCACGAAGTCAAATATGCAATCATCATACTAAAATGCACAACAACATGAGGAACATATAAATCATGAAAACTCATTTTTTATACTAACATGAATTCTCACAAGAACATGCAGATTGTAAGGAAAATCATGAAGAACACAAATGGCACATATGACTCCTAAACCACCAAACTCAAGAGGAAATAGTTACCTCAAGCTTGGATGGGAGTAGAAGGAAAAAGATCAGGATAGCGGGACTTCATATCGGCCTCGGTCTCCCATGTAGCACCTCAACTAACTGATTTCTCCATAAAACCTTCACAGAAGTTATTTCCTTATTTCTTAACCTCTTGACTTGCCGGTCTAATATTTCTACCGGAACCTCTTCATTTGGAAGGCTCTTATCAACACCCAACCTTTCTAAAGGAATGATGGATATCGGATCACCAATACACTTTTTAAGCATAGAAACATGAAATACCGAGTGAACCGGAGCCAACTCATTTGGCAAGTCTAACTCATAGGCAACTTTCCCAACACGCTTCAAAATTTCGTATGGGCCTACATACCGGGGACTAAGTTTCCCTTTCTTGCCAAACCTCATCACACACCTTTCATAAGTGAGATTTTGAAATCGACCCAATCATCAACTTCAAATTTTAGATCCCTCTTTCTAACATCGGCATAAGACTTTTGCCTACTTTGGGCCATCCTCAACCTCTCTCTAATGAGTCGGACTTTCTCAATGGCCTCATAAACAAGTTCGGGACAATTTAGAGTAATTTAACGTACTTCAAACAACCAATCAGAGATCTACATCTCCTACCATTCAATGCTTCAAAAGAAGCCATAGCAATACTTGAGTGGTAGTTATTGTTGTAGGCAAACTCTATTAACGGTAGATGGTCATCCCAATTACCTTTGAAATCTATAACACATGCCCTCAACATATCCTCTACGGTTTGGATAGTGCGCTCTGCTTGACCATCCGTTTGAGGGTGGAAAGCGGTACTAAGCTTGACCTTGGTACCAAGCCTTTTCTGGAATGTCTTCCAAAAGTGTCAAGTAAATTGAGTACCCCGATCCGAAATAATAGATAAAGGAACCCCATACAACTTCACTATCTCATTGATGTACAATTTGGCATAGTCTTCTGTCGAAAAGGAAACCTAGACGGGAATAAAGTGGGATGATTTTTTCATTATATTCACAATGACCTAAATAGAATCATGTTGCCTTCGAGTATGAGGCAAACCCATAATAAAATTCATATTCACATCCTCCCACTTCCAAGTGGCAATATCTATTTCTTGGGACAAGCCTCCTGTCCTTTGATGTTTGGCCTTAACTTGTTGACAATTTGGACACTTGGCTACAAAAACTGTTATATCCTTCTTCATACCATTCCACCAATAGACTTCCCGTAGATCACGGTACATCTTGGTGGCTCCTGGATGAATAGAATACCGCAAACCATGAGCTTCTTCTAGGATTTGTTCCCTCAAACCATCAATATCCGTAACACATAACCGACCTTGGTACCTAAGCACCCCATCTCCCCCTTGGTAGAAAGCCTCAACGGACTTGTTGAGTACCGAGTCTTTCAACTCAACTAATATAGGATCAAGGTCTTGCTTAGAATTCACGTCCATCACAAAGGACGATTTGGAACCATTATGGACCATGACACCACCCTTGGTGGAATGTACTAGTTGAACACCTAGTCGGGCCAACCTATGCACATCACGTACCAATTCTTTCTTCTCATCCTCTACATGAGCCACACTACCCGTGGACAATCTACTAAGGGCATCCACAACTACATTAGCTTTGACGGGGTGGTAAAGGATGCTCATGTCATAATCCTTCAAAAGTTCTAACCACCTTCTTTGTCGGAGATTCAAGTCCTTTTGACTAAACACATATTGGAGACTCTTGTGATCGGTGAACATATCAACATGCACCCCATATAGATAATGTCTTCATATCTTCAAAGCAGATACAACTGCCGCTAATTCAAGATCATGGGTAAGATAATTATTTTCATGGACCTTGAGTTGCCTTGAAGCGTAGGCAATCACTTTACCATGTTGCATAAGCACACAACCAACCCCACTCTATAGGCGTCACAATAAACAACAAAACCATCGGTACCCTTCGGTAAGGTCAACATTGGAGCGGAAGTAAGTCTATCTTTCAACTTTTGGAAGCTTTTCTCACAAGTCTCCGACCATTCAAACTTAGCTTTCTTTTGAGTCAAAGTTGTCCATGGAGAAGCAATGGAGGAAAAACCCTCAACAAACCTCATATAGTATCCGGCCAAACCCAAAAAACTTATAATATTGGTAGGAGTTAGAGGTCTAGGCCAACTCTTGACCGCATTCATCTTCTTAGAATCTACCTCAATACTCTTGCTCGACACAATATGCCCAAGGAAGGCTACAGACCTTAGCCAAAAATCACACTTACTAAACTTAGCAAATAGTTGGTGGTCATTAAGGACTTGCAATACAATTCTCAAATGGTCCATATGATCATTTTGACTCCTTGAATAGATCAAAATATCATCCATAAAAACGATCACGAATGAATCAAGGTAGGGTCTAAACACCCTATTCATTAGGTCCATGAATGTCGTCGGGGCATTTGTCAATCCAAAGGAAATTACTAGGAACTCATAGTGACCATATCTTGTTCGGAAGACAGTCTTAGGAATGTCAACCCCTCTCACCCTTAGTTGGTGATAACCCGAACGTAGATCGATCTTGGAGAAATGGCTAGCCTTTTGAAGTTGGTCAAACAAATCATCAATTCTAGGAAGGGGATACTTGTTCTTGATGGTCACCTTATTTAGTTGACGATAATCAATACACATCCTAAGGGACCCATCTTTCTTCCTAACAATAAATCATCAATTCAATCATATTCCATCATAAATCAACTATTGAAAACATTTTGAAAGAGAACCCATGACTTAGATTGAAACCCTAGCTTTTGGGGAAATTAGAAGCTTTGAAATCAAGTTTTGAAGGGACTCTATGGGTGAAGGCTACCCATAGATGAAAAGCCACCATACCTCAAAAAAGAATCTTCAAAAAATTTGAGGAAGAAACCTTGAATTCACCAAACCCTAGCTCCAATTTCACTCTTCTTCTTCTTGGAGTTTTAGAGAGAGAAATATGTGAGGAAGATGAAGTTTTGGGTTTTCTTTTTTATTCTATAAAAGTGTCTTAATTGGGGAAAATTTGAGTCTAAAAAGCTTATATACTTGTTAGGAAAAGAATAAAATAATGTGGGTTCAATTTTGGAAGAATAACTAAAGACCCTAAGGCTTGAATTTAAAATCAACCTATGCCCCGTTTTAGCTCGCCTAATTGCACCTCTTGGGTCGCCAAGGGCACTAGGCGACATGCCTAATGGTCCATTGGCTCACCTATATTCCCAGAATGCTCCATCATGGAGCATTTCCCTTGGGTGATGCGCCAAGTGGGTTGGCAAGCCCTGACCTAGCTCGCCTAATATTCCAGTAGCTAGGCCAAGGGGGGCTGCCCACTAGGCGAGGGAGGTCCATTTGGCTAATCGCCAATGGACTTGGGTGATGATGTTGCCCCGTCGCCGAATGGTCCTATGGAAAAAAATTGTTTTCCTTCATTTTTCTTAGGTGGTTTTAGGCACTTGCCCTCTTTCTAGACTCTTACCCCATTCATTTTAGCTCTAGTTAAGTCTACACATTTCCGGAGTGTTACACTTAAAAGATCATAACAAATGCACCTTGATCCTATTCCCATCTATTACGCCACCATAGTTTCAAAGCTTATCCCTTCTACCACATTAATATTCATGAATACAAGACTACCAAAATGCCAAATCAACCAGCCTGCTATTTCCTCTCAAGTTCATATTCCAACTTTCTATCCCCTTAGGAACAGTACATGAAACTGGCACCTTAGACCAACTCGTCCTTACCAAACTAAACTTAACACCATTTATAAAATCAAGTTCATCATGATAAACAGAAAACACAATTTAAAAATAACTAAGAATTGAGCTCCCATAAATTTAACCCAATAACTATGACAATTATGCGACAATAAATCCCTAAGAACTGAGTTGTTAATAAAAATAACCTTACTCAACCATCACTAGTAACACATAACCTGGACTTCTTGTAGTTACCCTGACTTAACAGTTACATGAAATATGCCCCACATGATCACATACAAGACATACCTGAGATCACCCTACCTTTCAAGTACCCTGGACCACTCAAGGATCCAACATGCAACAATCACATTATGAAGAAGTTAATCTAATTGACTCATGAAACCATAAACATATATACTTAGTCCTATCACGGAAACCAAACTCAAATTGTTAGCGTACCTATGTGGTATTAGAGCCATATGTAGGTTTTTACTGGCGTGGTACCCAAGCTAACCATATATGAATATCTTCATACAAGATGTTGTACCCGAGACAACCGTTCATATATATCAGGCAATGTATTGGAGCCAATCGTGGAAATATCATGTACCAGACATGATACCTAAACAATTCATCAAACACAAATAATCATGCACAATCAGAAACAAAATAAACAATAACATTTGAAACCACAAGTCACATAAATGATTCATTGCATAGGACCATCAATATATTTTCATTATATATGTTTCTCTATGGTTTTCCCATTATGCATACACAAGTGATACAACATGCAGTAAACATGCACATCTATATTGGTTGGACCACACAAACCATCCTAACAAGTTACTCAATGATAAACAAGAACTAGAGAACCACCCCCTAGCCATTATCTCGTCTCCCACCTTAAGAGTAATAACCAACAACCTATAACGATCCAGAATTCATTCTTGCAGGCCTATGCATGCAATCTCCAAACATCTACAAGACATTAGCATTTCCTTTACTGCACTTCTGGACTTTGGAAACTCCACACGAGATTCCCTTCAATAAAGATCAATCGAATCATTATAAATAGAAAATCCTTCCACTACATAACAAAAAAATGTATTTTGTGCAAACAAAATGAACATAAAGTCTTAATGGTCATTTCTCACTAGGTCACACTTTCAAAATGACAGAAATAAAGTCAAGAGAAACATAAAGAGTAATATGTCATTTCATCCAATTATTGTAGGGATGGAAATGGGGTGGGTATGAGGCGAGTTTAGAGATATGCAGGGCGGACAAGTTTAAAGTTATGTAGGGCGAGGCGAGTGCAGGCCAGGTTGAAGTAATTATTAAAAAAAATAATGCGGGGTGGGGAAGGTTGCGGGTTTAAGGTACCAAATAGGAACCCGGAGAAAATTAAACTTTGTAATTAATAACTTAGTAATTTATTTCTTCATTAGCCAATCTTTTATTTAATACAAAAAAATTGTCGAATTCAAGAGCCTATTAACTAATTAAGTGTAGACAAATTAATTAATATGTCTAGACTCTAGGAGAAGACCAAAAATATCAATAAATACCAAAAATGATTTTCATTTCCCTCAGAAGTTTTTTTGGTTATAAACCATTGTCCAATTTAAGTAAATAAGAATGTAAATAGTTTTTTTACTTAATTTTCTTTCCACGAATCTAAAAAACTTTTGTTATTTTTTGTGTCATAAACTTGGAAGTCTTTACGCTTAACATGTACATAAAAGGAAATTTTTCACTTGAATGTTAATGGTTCTAAAACTAAACTAATATCTTATTGACGGTACGAAGCGCGGCTATGTCCACTAATACTCAAATATAAAGAATAATATAATTAACAAAATGCCGAGACTTGATCTTTTACATATGAACCAAAATATTCTTCATGGTCGGGCAAGTAGCACGCGGTCGCGGTTAAGAAATTCTCAACACATCCCCCTCGTCCTTCCTTACGATCACACAACTTTGCTTTTTCCTCTTTCACAGTTACATTATGAAAGTTGCGCTCATGTATATGCACTAGAAGAAAATCTGTAATTTTTCAAGTTCTAAAATGGTGCCAAAACATAATCGAACACCTAGGTTCTTAATCTAAACCATATCAATATAAGTATCAAATGATATCGTTGACAAATAAAGATCTCAAAAAAATTGAAGCTTTACAACTAAAAACTAAAGGTTCAATTGTTACACTTGGTTAAATAATAATTTAATTTCCTTAGGTAAATCTATTCTTAAAGTATTAAATTTTTTAAAATACTACTCATAAAATTCTTGTACATTAAGAAGAAAAACGTTTAACTCTAAACCATATAACCTAGAGGAAAAACAATTCTCTCGAATTTTGATTTCCTAATAAATTTAAAGTTGTGCAAGGGAGAGTGTGTGGGTGGATGTCATAGGGAATAGAAGGACACTTGTACAGATCCAAAAGCAAAAATAAGATTTCTTCATCATTTATAAAAGTGTAAATTTCATATATGACATATATTATATTAATATTTTCGAGTTATAGCAGTAGATTTAGACTTTCAAGTTATAACATTAAAAATTTCAGGTTCTAACAAATTATTAAAAAAAAATATTTTTAATAATTGAAAAAAGTTGTTTAAAAAAAATAAAAAATAAAAAGAAAAATTAAAAAAAAATGGAATTGATAAAAAGGTTAAAAAATTGAAATTGTGGTGTTAATTTAATTTGAATTTAGTGTAGATAATTAATAATTGGCACGAAATAAGGGATCCAAACTAATTAAGATTATTTAGTATCTAATTCACTCAAATTAGTTAAAATCAAATAAAAATCAGATTTTACTCTCTTTTTTTTCAACGTTTCTCTCTCTTCATTGTTCTGCCAAAAGAAATTCCCAGTATCGAGTAATTGAAGTTATTTTTTTATATTTGAAATTTTTTGATATTGTTGTGATGGACAACAACGTATCAATATTAATTAAACATGGTGGAAGATGGGATCCTTCAGGTTAGTATTTATTATTGTTTATTGTTTGTTTTTAAATTACAGTGAAATGAAAAAAAAATGATAAAACTGTAAATCGTCAATATATTTAAGGTGATATCACTTTTTGTTAACTGTTGTGAAATATATAGTATTAATGACTTTTTGTTTTTGTGGTTGTTTTGAATACTGTTTTTTTCTTCTTAAAGTATAAATTAAATGTATATTTTTGAATGAATTTGATAGAATAAATGGAAAGAAATTTGTATGAAAGTGTGTTCAGTAATCTATTAAAAAG
>JAJOOO010012158.1:0-54038 GCA_029582685.1 Solanum piurae | reverse complement strand
AAATTACAATTTTTTTTGTCGAAAAAAAAAAATTTAAAGCTTTTTTTTTAAAAAAAAATTTCAACTTCAATTTTTAATTTTTTTTGCCCCACCCTCACCCCCTACTCCCCCCTGCCAGCCCCCTACCCCCTCCCTCCAAAAAAATAATAATTTAAAGTTTGTTTTTGAAAAATATTTCCAATTTCAAAATTTTATTTTTTCATCCCACCCCATCCCCTACCCGCCCCCATCAACTCCCCACCCCCTCCAAAAAAAATTTAAGTTTGTTTTTAAAAAATATTTTCAATTTCAAATTTTTATTTTTTCACCCCACCCCTCACCCCCTACCCGCGACAAGTTTATTTTAAAAAAATATTTTCAGTTTCAATTCAAATATTATTTTCTCTCTCTAGTAAAAATAAAAGATATTTTCTCAAAAATATTTTTCATTCATAAATCAAACACACAAAAATCTTTTCCGGAAAATATTTTCTACTCTCCAACCAAACATGAAAAAATAAGTCCAAAGTTTACTTGTTTTCCAGGAAAACATTTTCCTTCATACCAAACAAACCCTAAATCGCAAAATTGATGGCTATATTAGACCCTTTTTTCCTTGTATATATGTATGATTTCAGACTCATTGTTGTGTTCATTGCAACCTAGCTCAGTTTATAAACTATTACATTACTGATGGCGTGATAAAAGGTAAATTCAGGATTACTTTTTAAGATTCCTAATTAACATTAAATACATTATATTTTAAAAGTTATAAATTCATGTTCACTATTTATTACAATTTTAGTAAATTTTTCCACATAAATTTTGTACTCACCATATTTTGACTTGGTTCTAGACTATAATATATATACATATGTTTTTCTATTTCTTTCTTAATAATGCAAGTAATTGACTGATCATATTATATAAATATACTTTCTTTCTTGAGTCAATCAATTCACCTGTCTTTTTTGTGCTTTTGCCTTTATAAAGTTGGCTAATTTATTCCTCAATTTGATGACATAAAAGGTTGTGGAAATCACCTTTATTAATCTGTTAAAAAAAGTTTAACAACCAATTTACTTTCATCTAAAAGCAAAATTACACTTAAATAATTTATAATTTATTTCTACTAATTAATGATAACCTTTTCTTTTCTTGAAACATATTGTTTTAACCTCTCATAGTCGAAGAGTTGTTGTATAGGTGGGTAATGAAGAAATTTGTAGTGCCTCTAAGGCTTTTTCATTATCTATAAATATAATAACAATGACCTTTTAAATACCACACATACAAACATTCTATAATTCCAATGGAGAAACACATTTTCTTATTGATTCTTCTACTTGTAATTCAATATTACTCTGTTGCTTCCTCAAATGAGACTGACCAACAAGCTCTATTACTTTTCCAAAATCTTATTACAAGTCCTAATCATTTTTTGGCAAATAATTGGACCAAAAATACTTCTTTTTGCACTTGGTTTGGTGTCACTTGCAGTCCAAAAAGGCAAAGGGTTGTGGCCTTGGCTCTTCCTAATTTGCAACTTCAAGGAACAATTTCCCCGTCTTTGGCCAATTTGTCCTTTCTCAGAGAGCTCAATCTTGATAACAACAGCTTCCACGGTGGCATCCCTTATGGACTTGGCCACTTGCCTCGCTTGCGAGTGATCGATATTCAAAACAATCAGCTCAACGAAAGTATACCAACAAGTCTATTTCAAAACCGGAGAGTTCAAGTAATTTCATTGGCTTTCAATGAACTCAGTGGTGAAATGTGGAGAGGGCCTTGGTATGTACCCCAACTCAGAGTCTTAAATCTCAGGAAAAATAGCCTCATCGGTATAATCCCTCCTTCTGTTGGAAATGCCTCAAAAATGATGAACTTCAGTTTGTCTGGGAATAGATTCAGCGGCAACATTCCTAAGGAGTTCGGTAATCTGAGCCAACTTGCAGACATGTCCTTGAGTGATAATCAGTTAACAGGTTCCATTCCCGTAGAACTGTTTAATATCTCGTCACTACTGTCCATACATCTGCGATACAATAGCCTTTCCGGCCCTCTCTTGCTTGATCAAGGGAATATTGTATCAAATCTGGAGCTCAAGGGAATATTGTATCAATAGCCTTTCCGGCCCTCTCTTCCTTCCAACATATGCCATCTCACAGAGCTCAAAGTATTGTCCATAGTTTACAACAACATAACTGGAGAAATACTCAGAAATATTGATTGTTTATCCAAACTCGAGATGTTTCTTATTGGTGGTAATCCAATTAAAGGGACTATCCCCACTTCATTGGGAAATATTTCCACTCTGCAATGTCTTTATTGTGGAGAAAATCACACAGTAGGGAAAATTGCTCCAGAATTAGGGAAGTTATCAAAGTTGAGGGAATTAATCATTGAGGGAAATTCTAATCTTATTGGTCAAATTCCAGAGGCTATTTTCAACATATCTTCTTTGGAAGTGATTGCTTTCAGTTTCAATAACCTCTTGGGGAGAATTCCAACCACTACAGGTCTTCATCTTCCGAACCTTAAAGAGGTTTACTTGGGAGACAATCAGCTTGAAGGGGAAATTCCATTGTTCATAACAAATGCTTCCAAGCTTGAGAAACTGGAGCTAAATGATAACTTTCTCACAGGAACTATTCCTACTAATTTGGGAAATCTTCATGAGCTGCGATCACTCTTCCTACATCATAATCAACTAACCAATGAACCAAGAGAGCGTGAGTTGTTATTCTTCAATTCATTGGCGGACTGTAAGATGTTGAAATATCTACAAGTGGGTTTCAATCTATTGAATGGCGTTCTGCCAAATTCTATTGGGAATCTTTCATCTACTATTCAAAACTTTCATATAGGACATGCACACATCAACGGCCTCATCCCCACAGGTATAAGCAACATGAGCGGTCTAATGACCCTAGACTTTCAAGGAAACAACTTGACAGGGAATATTCCTTCTGATGTTGGTAAGCTTAAACAAATCCAGGGGCTGTATCTAACTAACAATAAATTGCAGGGACATGTTCCAGAGGCGGTATGCCATTTATCTAATTTGGTTAAATTATTTCTGAATGGTAATGAGCTCTCTGGATTAATTCCAGAATGCTTAGGAAATCTTAGCATGCTACAAAAGCTTTATTTGGGTTCTAATAAATTTTCATCAAAATTTCCGTTGAGTCTTTGGAAGATGAGTGATCTTCTCTATCTCAGTGTGTCACGAAATTCTATAGAGGGAGAAGTTTCATCAGATATTGGAGAACTGAAAGCCATTGTAGGACTATATCTTCACAGTAACCACTTTTCAGGCGTGATACCAACGAGAGTCGGGGAACTCCAAAACCTGCAGTATCTTGACCTATCGAACAATTCATTTTTTGGCCAAATTCCATTACCCTTTGCCAACTTGATAAGCTTGGAATTTTTGAATTTGTCTTCAAATGCATTGTCAGGTACTATTCCCAAGTCTTTGGAAAAACTCTCATACCTTAAAAGCATTAATGTTTCATTTAATGATTTAGAAGGTGAAATACCGAGTGGTGGCGTGTTTGCAAATTCCACTGTGCAATCATTTCTCAGGAACAAAGGTCTATGTGAAATGCACATATTGGAGATTCCTGCTTGCGCTATCAATAATCCTGGAAAACAATCAAAGCTTAAGGAGGTTCTGCTAAAAATTGTTACTCCAGTGGTTATATCATCCTTTCTGATATTCTTGTTGGTTTCAATTTTGATAATGATACGACAGAACAAAGGAAAGTCCAAAGATGTTGAAAAGGTACTGGAGATCGGGACTCATCAATTAGTTTCTTATCACGAGATTCAACGAGCAACAAATAATTTTGATGAATCCAATTTAATTGGTAAGGGAAGCTCTGGCTCTGTGTACAAAGGCACATTGTTTGGGGGAACTACAGTGGCCATTAAGGTTCTGGATTTGGAAAATGAGCAAGTATGCAAAAGGTTTGACACCGAATGCAAAGTGATGAGAAATGTTAGACACAGAAATCTTGTTTCAGTGATTACTACTTGTTCTAGTGACTATATAAGAGCCTTTGTCCTGCAATTTATGCCCAACGGAAGTCTTGAGAATTGGTTGTACAGAGAAGATCTCCACTTAAACCTTCATCAAAGAGTCACTGTAATGCTTGATGCAGCTATGGCAGTTGAATATCTACATCATGGTG
The DNA here is from genome assembly GCA_029582685.1 of Solanum piurae. Taxonomy (NCBI): domain Eukaryota; kingdom Viridiplantae; phylum Streptophyta; class Magnoliopsida; order Solanales; family Solanaceae; genus Solanum; species Solanum piurae. Next base: position 49,863 of record JAJOOO010012158.1, on the reverse strand, counting down.
TCACTCCAATAATTCATTGCGACCTAAAGCCAGCCAACATTCTTTTGGATGAAGATATGGTGGCTCATGTTGGTGATTTTGGAATCTCTAAAATTTTAGCCATAAGCAAGTCCATGGCTTACACCGAGACATTGGGCACTCTTGGATACATTGCACCAGGTATAAAAAAATCTATTCTCTTTGATTTTCTTTTATCATAATTAAACCTCTCCAAATTCTAGAAGTAAAGAAAGCAGGTTTTTATTTATGCATAACTATTTTTGTATTTCAATTGAGTAACTTTTCTTCAATCCTTTTCTAAGAATATGGCTCGGAGGGAATAGTGTCTGCTAGTGGTGATGTTTATAGCTACGGCATCATGTTGATGGAGGTTTTGACCAAAAGAAGGCCAAGAGATGAAGATATATGCAATGAAAATCTTGACTTGAGGAAATGGATAACACAATCATTTTCAGGGAGTATGATGGACGTTGTGGATGCCAATCTTTTTTCTGAGGAAGAACAAATCACTTCTAAAATTGAATCTGCATAGCTTCCATGATAGAATTGGCTTTAGACTGCACAAAGGAAATGCCAGAATCAAGAATAACCATGAAAGAAGTAGTGAAGAGGCTAAACAAAATCAACAACAAATTTCTGGAAACATAGAGGTGATCTGCATCTCTTCTGATGATGTTCTTTTCTGAGCTGCAAGTTAATATGATGCTTTTTGCTTACCTGGTTTCTTTAGTCGATTGCACTACCTGGAGACATGTAGTACTGTTTGTACTTCAGAGTGTTGCATTTCCTTTATTTTGTGATTTCATATTTGAGTAGTCTCTAATATGTTTTGAATGCTTGAATAAAATTAAGAAATATCACTGCACTATTTTACTTTCTGCTTCTGTTTCCCTCTACTTCATATTTTTGATTCATTAGTTTCTTTCGATTGATATATTCAACTATTCAATAAATGGAATTCTTAGTTGGACTTGGTGAGTTTTGGAGGTGAATGAAAGACCAGATCCTAATAATTCAATAGTTTTTACACCGTAAGTGCATATAATTTAAACTCAAACTTAAATTTGATCTCCCTGTTTTTCAGTATCAGTCAAAAGTTTCTTTTTATATTGACGATTTACTTTACATACACTTGCAAGTAAATCTTCTTGAATGGTTTTCTAGAAGAGGAGATTTATGTAGCTCAACCCGAATGTTTTGTGGTTCAAGGAAGTGAAGGCAAGGTGTATAAGCTTCAAAAAGTTTTATATGTGATTGATGCTGGCTCCAAGTAAGTGAAGACACTCCCTAATTGTTTCTTTATTTATTGACGATTTGCTTGTTACAAGCAGTGTGAGCATGAGTTGCTTCGGATGAAGTATTTTTTGGGGCTGGAAGCACATCAATCAGCCAAAGTCTAGGAGTTCCTGAAACAATTCAGAATGCAATTTGCAAAACAGTTCCTACACTATTGGGTTTGAATACAAAATTTGTAAGGAAGATAGAGCCGAAAACTATGATGCTTCGTATTATAGAAGTTTGATTGGAAGTCTCTTGTACTTGACGGCTTCAAGACCTGATTTAATAACGCTAGCAGCTAGTTTACTCTCAAGATTTATGCAAAATCCCGAGGACATTCATTTTGCAGCTTCCAAAAGAGTGCTTAGGTACTTAAGAGGTACTGTACAACTTGGAAATATGGCTTTGTTGATAGTGATTGGGTCAGAAATATAGACGATATCAAGAGAATTACTATCTATTCTTTTCTTGGAATTCAAAGAAGCAAGAAATAGTGGCGCAATCCACTACAGAGCCAGAGTATGTAGCAACATCTACAACAACAAATCAGGCAATTTGGTTTAGGAAAATTCTGAAGGCTGTTTGAATGGAATTGTAAGTTGCAACAAATCAGCAATTGCAATTAGAGATGGCAACGGAACAATACGGATTTGACCTTATGCGGGGTGCGGGGAGGGTTGAAACAACTTTCTTGAAAATTTAATGTGGGCTGTGTTGGGGGTTGTCTTATTAAATACTTACTAAATTTGGTGATCCGTGCTATATCTTGTTCAAGTTTCTACTAGATGTACCACAATAAATTGTTACCAAACGGTATATACGAATTATCAGAGAAACATCACTTGGACTCGGTGGATTTTTTAGGTGAATCGGAGACTAGACCCTTGTAATGTTTTTTACATCGTCAGTTCATCGTAAAACTTAAACTCAAAAATCTAATTTGAAACCCCTCGTTTTCCATTATTTTATCATCAGTTTTCCTTTGGAAAGGTAAGTGTGAGGCTTCTGCTATATTGCTGACTTCAATTGCAATAAATATAAAACTTTGATCGCTAGAAATGTCTGGTTTTCTATTTTTCTATAGGAGGTTACGCAGGATCTTTCATAAACAGTATCACATATATATAAGCAAGCAACAAAAATCTTTAAACAGTCGGGCATGAAGACCACTTTGTATAGCAGGATCATTTCTTTTGAAGATATAAGTATCAAATACATTAGTAATACCAAATCTATTAGTAAATATCCCAGAGGGAGCAGTGTCGCGTGACAGCCTTTACTCAACGTGCATCCGTTCATGTTTTCATACCTTTTTTGCCACCGAATGCTCTGTTAACATAATGATCAAACCTGAGGGTAAAATGTTCATTGTATATAGGGAAAAGGGTTTTAGACCCCTCAACTCTGTGATATAGAGCTGATACACCATTCGTTATAAAAGTGGCTCACAATATCATTACAAAAGTGGCTCACAAATTCAGTTCTTAAGATTCATATTCAAGATTAAATACATATATTTTTAAAGTTATAAATTCATGTTCACTATTTATTTTTAGTACATTTTTCTGCAAGTAATTGACTGATCATATTATATAAATATACTTTCTTTGTCAATCAATTCACCTGTCTTGTTGTGCATTTTCCTTTATAAAGTTGGCCAATGTATTCCTCAATGTGATGATATAAAAGGTTGTGGAAATCACAACACCTTTATTAGTCTGTTCAAAAAAGTTTAACAACCAATTTACTTTTATTTAAACCAAAATTTTAAGTACACTTAAATAATTTATAATTTATTTCTACTAATGAATGATGACTTTTTCTTTTCTTGAAACATACATGTTTTAACCAAAATTTTAAGTACACTTAAATATTTTATAATTTAATTGTTCATTTTCTTGAAGAGTTGTTGTAGCTTGTATAGGTGGGTAATGAAGAGTTTTGTAATGCCTTTAAGCTTTTTTATTATCTATCATTATTGTATTATTTGAATTAGCTAAATATAGATATATTCTCCACAATACAAATGAACAATTAATAATTTGATTACGTGATATAAACATGAGACTAATTTATTTGAGTTAGTTAGTGTGCAACTAATATTATTTCGGTGAATGATTTTAGATGTTGTTTTTTGGCATATAATAATAAATCATGTTGTTTGTGAGAGTACATATATCACAATTTGAAAATATTTGCGCATGGAATCTTGAATTAGTTGAGAAGATCGTTGATGAAATTTTCATTTTCCTGCTTGAAGAATAAGTTGATTAAGTGGCGTTTAGGCTTATTACTTTTCCGTTTTACATCCTAGAAATTAAAATAAGAAAAGTTGGTAGATTTGATGAAGAATATTGAAGGCTTACATCTCATATATCTCTCATGGAACTCTGTTTGAGACCATATATATCATTGCATTGTAGTCAACTTTTTTTTTTCTCCATTTCAATAGTGATTTTAATTAGTGGTATCTTTGATTTTGTTAAAGGTATCAACAAGTGTTCTTCCTTTATTCTTCTCTACTACCTTGCCCCTTCATCTAACAACCTTCAGCTACCATGCATAAGTTGTTTATGGCGATAAACGCTTGATTTGATAAGTATTACGAACAACATTTAGAAGAAAGATGGATTATCATAGTCGAACATAGAAAATGAGGTGCTTAAGCTTTAATTTACTTAAGAGTTTACAAAGACTATTTTCTTCTCTTTCTATTACTCCTATGAATTACCCAACTTTTATTCTGTTTTGTGAAAAATGGACAGATTCTTTTTCTTATTTTCCTCCTTTTAATCTGTTTTCACATTAATCTTTTTGCTACTTATTTTCCTCCTCCATATGAATCTGTTTTCACATTTTGGAAATTAGAATCTATCCTTTTCAACATTTTATTTTTTGGTGCTATAAATATAACAATGAGCTTTTTAAATACCACACATACAAACATTCTATTTCCAATGGAGAAGCACATTTTCTTACTGATTCTTCTACTTGTAATTCAATATTACTTTGTTGCTTCCTCAAATGAGACTGACCAACAACCTCTACTAGCTTTCAAAAATCTTATTACAAGTCCTAATCATTTTTTGGCCAATAATTGGACCAAAAATACTTCTTTTTGCTCTTGGTTTGGTGTCACTTGTAGTTCAAAAAGGCAAAGGGTTGTGGCCTTGGCTCTTCCTAATTTGCAACTTCAAGGCACAATTTCCCTGTCTTTGGCCAATCTGTCCTTCCTCAGTGTTCTCAATCTCGAGAACAACAGCTTCCGCGGTGGCATCCCTTATGGACTTGGTCACTTGCCTCGCTTGCGAGTGGTTGATATTCAAAACAATCAGCTCAACGGAAGTATACCCAGAGGCGAATCCAGGATTTCACGAAAATGGGTGCACCATTGTTTTAGAATTTCATTTATTTTTTTTTGAAAAAACGAGTGTTATTTGTTACTAAAAAAATTTGAAGTGAATTGTGGCTGACTGGGATTGAACTCAAGACCTTGGTGTTAAAATCTGATTGTCAAACCAGTGAACCATCCAACAACTTTAAGAACGGGTTCAACAAGTGTTTATTTAATATGTTCTTTAATAATTATACAAGTAATATATCGAGTTTAGTCAGAGGACCACGGGTTCGAATGACCCAATTTTTACACATAAATTCGCCACCGAGTATACCAGCAAGTCTATTTCAACACCGGAGAGTTCAAGTAATTTCATTAGCTTTCAATGAACTCGGTGGTGAAATGTGGAAAGGGCCATGGTATGTCCCCGAACTCAGAGTCTTGGATCTCACCAACAACAGCCTCACGGGTATGATCCCTCCTTCTGTTGGAAATGCCACAAAAATGATGAACTTCAGTTTGTCTGGGAATAGAGTCAGCAGCAACATTCCAAAGGAGATCAGTAATTGCAGACTTGTACTTGACTGATAATCAATTAACAGGTTCCATTCCCGCAGAACTGTTTAATATCTCGTCACTACTTTCCATACATCTGCGATTCAATAGACTTTCTGGTCCTCTTTTGCTTGATCAAGGGAATATTGTGTCAAATCTGAAGTTTTTAAGTATATCTAACAACCAAATTTCTGGTTGCATTCCTTCCAACATATGCCAACTCAAAGAGCTCAAATGGTTATCTTTATCTTTCAACAACATAACCGGAGACATTCCCAGAAATATTGATTGTTTATCTAAGCTTGAGGGGTTCTCTATTGGCGATAATCCAATAAAAGGGACTATTCCTACTTCATTGGGAAATATTTCCACTCTGCATATTCTTCATATTAGTAACAATCACATAGTGGGGCAAATTCCTCCGGAATTAGGGAAGCTATCAAATTTGAGGAAATTAATCTTAGCCCAAAATTATTATCTCATTGGTCAAATTCCAGAGGCTATTTTCAACATTTCTTTGGAAATAGTCATGTTCAGTTACAATAACCTCTCAGGGAGAATTCCAACCACTACAGGTCTTCATCTTCCGAACCTTAAAGAATTTTACTTGGGAGCCAATCAGCTGGAAGGGGAAATTCCATTGTTCATAACAAATGCTTCCAAGCTTGAGATACTGGATCTAGCACAGAACTTTCTCACAGGCGCTATTCCTACTAATTTAGGAAATCTTCGTGAGCTGCGAGTACTGTTCCTACATACCAATCAACTTACCAATGAACCAAGAGAGCGTGAGTTGTTATTCTTCAATTCTTTGGCGGACTGTAGGATGTTGAAATATCTACAAGTGGGTAACAATCCGTTGAATGGCGTTCTGCCAAATTCTATTGGGAATCTTTCATCTAATATTCAAAACTTTTATATAGCATATGCACACATCAATGGTCTCATCCCCACAAGCATAGGCAACATGAATGGACTTACAACCCTAGTTATTGAAGGAAACAACTTGACAGGGAGTATTCCTCCTGAGATTGGTAAGCTTAAACTACTCCAAGGGCTGGATCTGACTAACAATAAATTGCAGGGACATATTCCAGAGGCAGTATGCCATTTATCTAATTTGGTTCTATTATTTCTGCAAGTTAATGATCTCTCTGGATTAATTCCAGAATGCTTAGGAAATCTTAGCATGCTACAACATCTTTATTTGAGTTCTAATAAATTTTCATCAAAATTTCCGTTGCTCCTTTGGAAAATGAGTGGTCTTCTCTCTCTAGACATGTCACAAAATTCAATAGAGGGAGAAGTTCCAACAGATATTGGAGGACTGAAAGCCATTGTAGCTCTAAATCTTTACGGTAACCACTTTTCAGGCATGATACCAACCAGATTGGGAGAACTCCTAAACCTGCAGTATCTTGACCTATCAAACAATTCATTTTTTGGCCAAATTCCATTATCCTTTGCCAACTTGATAAGCTTGGAAATCTTGAATTTGTCTTTAAATTCCTTGTCAGGTCCTATTCCTAAGTCTTTGGAAAAACTTTCATACCTTAAAAACATTAATGTTTCATTTAATGATTTAGAAGGTGAAATACCGAGTGGTGGTGTGTTTGCAAATTCCACTGTGCAATCATTTCTCGGGAACAAAGGTCTATGTGGAATGCACATATTGGAGATTCCTGCTTGTGCTATCAATAATCCTGGAAAACAATCAAAGCTTAAGGAGGTTCTGCTAAAAATTGTTACTCCAGTGGTTATTGCATCCTTTCTGATATTCTTGTTGGTTTCAATTTGGATAGTGAAACAATAGAAGAAAGGAAAGTCCAAAGATGTTGAAAAGGTACAAGAGATCGGGACTCATCAATTAGTTTCTTATCACGAGATTCAAAGAGCAACAAATAATTTTGATGAATCCAATTTAATTGGTGAGGGAAGCTCTGGCTCTGTGTACAAAGGCACATTGTTTGGTGGAACTGCAGTGGCCATTAAGGTTCTGGATTTGGAAAATGAGCAAGTATGCAAGAGGTTTGATACTGAATGTGAAGTGATGAGAAATGTTAGACACAAAAATCTTGTTCCAGTGATTACTACATGTTCTAGTGACTATATTAGAGCCTTTGTTCTGCAATTTATGCCCAACGGGAGTCTTGAGATTTGGCTGTACAGAGAAGATTGCCACTTGAATCTTCATCAAAGAGTCACCATAATGCTTGACGTGGCAATGTCAATTGAATATCTACATCATGGTCATGTCACTCCAATAGTTCATTGCGACTTAAAGCCAGCCAACGTTCTTTTGGATGAAGATATGGTGGCTCATGTTGGTGATTTTGGCATCTCTAAAATTTTAGCCATAAGTAAGTCCATGGCACATACCGAGACATTGGGCACTCTTGGATACATTGCACCGGGTATACTACTTTCTTTCTTTCTCACTTATATTTTAACCTTTCTATTTGATTTTTTTCTTATCCAAATCAAGCCCTTGCAAATACTAGAACTAAATAAAAAGCATGTCTTTGTTAGTACACGCACTATTGTTATATTCAAATGAGTAATTATTTTTCATTTTCATTCGTTTAAGAATATGGCTCAGAGGGAATAGTGTCCACTAGTGGTGATGTTTATAGTTATGGCATCATGTTGATGGAGGTTTTGACCAAAAGAAGGCCAATAGATGAAGAGATATGCCATGGAAATCTTGACTTGAGGAAATGGATAACACAATCATTTTCAGGGACTATGATGGACGTTGTGGATGCCAATATTTTTTCCGAGGAAGAACAGATCACTTCCAAAAGTGAAATCTGCATCGCGTCCATGATAGAATTGGCTTTAGACTGCACAAAGGAAATGCCAGAATCAAGAATAACCATGAAAGAAGTAGTCAAAAGACTTAACAAAATCAACAACACATTTCTGGAAACATAAAAATCTCTTCCGGTGGTGTTCTTTCTGAGCTGCCAGTTAACATGTTGCTTTTTGTTTACTGGTTTGTTGAATAAAGTTGTGTACATGTACTGTTTGTACTTCAGAGTGTTGCATTTCCCTCATTTTGTGATTTCAGATTTGAGTAGTCTTTAATATGTTTTGAATGCTTGAATAAAATTAAGAAATATTATGCAAGTGTTTAGTTGCACTAATTTACTTTCTGTTTGCCTCTACTTCATATTTTTGATTCATTAGCTTCTTCCAATTAATAAATTCAACTATTTAATAAATGGAATGCTTAGTTGGACTTGGTGAATTTTGCAGGTGAATAAAAAACCAGATCCTAATAATTCAATAGTTTTTACACCATAAGTACACATAATTTAAACTCAAACTTAACTCTAATCTCCCTGTTTTTCAGTATCAGTCAAAGTTTAAGCTTAACATACAGTACGAAAGATGAAAGTGCAAGTAAAGAAGAGATTTATGTAGCTCAATCCTGTTGTTCAAAGAAGTGAAGGCGAGGTGTATAAGCTTCAAAAGCTTTATATAGGTTGAAGCAGGCTCCAAGTGAAGTGAAGACACTCCCTTAGTAACTGTTAATTTGTGTGAAAAGCAATTTATGTTATTAAAATTGCATATTAAAGATGTGTTCTTGGTCCATTATTTATAAAGGCGTTTGGACTACTTGGAGTCATGTATTGATTGTACTTTTAAGTGTTACATTCCCTCATGTTGTAATTTCATATTTGAGTGGTTTCGTATGTATTTTACTTTGTTTAGTAACTATGATTTGAACGCTTGAATAAATCAAAACAAGTATGGAAATGTCTCTTCCACCGCATTTCTTATTTCCTTCATAAATAGAAAAGAAATCGAAAGAGATAAAAGAAAAGAAATCGAAAGAGATAGATTAGAAACAATGTAGAGTAGCAATTCTATGAATAACAAATAATTTAGGTATGAAACTTGTAAAATAATGATGATTATAAGGTTTTGGTGTATTTAAATTTAAATAATTGTGTACATATCCGAGTATTGATCATAATAAACAAAAATATTTTGCAGTGTTAATAAGAGGGGAAAGGGTTAAAGATATATCAAATGTTTGAGGAACCCTAAATGTTGTCGAAGTAAAATATCATCATCAACAAGGGCGTTTTAATGTGTTGTATCGATTAAGTTCACGAATTTGAGATAAGCGAACTTGAATAGCTAACATTTGGGATGGCAATGGGGTGGTTTAGGGCGGAGGCGGTGCGGGTTGAGCTTAACCCGCAAATTTTTTATCCGCCCCGCATAACAACTCTTTTCATTTTCAACCCGCCCCGCATAAATTTTTTTTCTAGTTATGTTTGATACTAAAAATAAAATTCATAAAAATAAATTTATTTTTCATTAAGTTGTATTAATTTAATAGGATAGTGACTTAAAATTTTATTTCTTAGAGATCAATTGGGAAACATGTAAGAAATTGTATTATTTTTTATTGAACCATTTTCATTTATTATCTTGAATATTTTAGTAGTTTTAATGAAATTATCTTAATAAATAATGCTCTATCACTCTTATAACATGTAAAAAGTTAAAATTAAGTTTGAACCCACATAAAATCACATATACCCGCAACCAACCTCCCCCCCCCCCACACACATTAATTTTTAAAAAACTCAATTCAACCCGCCCCACACAACCTTAAACCCACCCCGCCCACATAGCCTTAAAAGTTAAACCCACCCCGCCCCACATCCGACCCGCCCCATTGCCATCCCTAGCTAACATCTGCCATAGGGGTAAACCGTCGCTTTTCAGGTCCCTCGACTAATTCTACCAATCTCTCATATTATTTTTGAATAAAAAAGTGTGAAGAGTCAAAATCATACCTAAAGTATCTTCTTCTTTTTTTATCGTTCATAGTTGAACTATCATATATGCGAATTTTCTACTTGAACTATCATCAATTATGTATAAAAATACATGTTAACTATGTTCTCTTTTGCTATCTAAACAATGGTGATATATTAGGTAAGAAATTCACACATACGACTGTTGAGATGTATTTTAATAAATAATTAGTTATCACTTAGATTTCGAAACCCACACACGTGATAGTAGTTTAAGTATAAAAAATCAAAAAAATTGAGATACTTTAGATATGTTGTTGACTCTCATTAATTATTTATTTATTTTTTCTTTTTTTGAAATAATAAACTGAAAAAGGGAAAGAATAAAGACAGGGGTCCATCAAGATTCAAGACAAAGCAAAGATCTACGTCTCCTCTATTTCCACCCCTCTCTCTCTCTTCCATTTTTAGCTGCTGATTTTGCAGAGAAATCAATGGCGAGTGGTTATGGGGATTCGAGCCAGAAGATAGATTATGTGTTCAAAGTGGTGTTAATCGGTGATTCAGCTGTAGGGAAGTCACAGATACTAGCTCGATTTGCTCGTAACGAATTTAGCCTCGATTCTAAAGCAACAATTGGGGTTGAATTCCAGACGCGAACCCTTGTGATACAGCACAAGTCTGTTAAAGCTCAGATCTGGGATACTGCTGGTCAAGAACGGTATTAATTCTTTTCTTCTTCTTTTTTGACTCTTTGATTCTTGTTTGTGTTATTGCGAACTCATGGAATCTTAGTAATTCAGTTGGTTGACTTAGCTTTCACCTTGTTGGGGAAGTTTCGATTCCATTTCTTCTTGTTTTTTGTGTGAGTTTAAGTTCAATGAAATGAATATTTACACGATTAGGTTACTTAATTTCAGTTAACTCTATTTAAATAGTATTTGATTGGTAAACTAGAATAAATGGTATGTAAACTGCTATATTAGGTTAAATTATGACGATGATGTTAAAAAATATCATTATACTGACGGTGTATATAACTTGAATAATTTGTATTACTACTACTCCTCCCACCAAAAAGAATGAGGATTAGGAGTAAAAGATCAAACTCTTGGGTATGATTTTGAACATGATAGAGTGACGGAGCGAGGAATTTTGATGGGTTAGAAGAAGTGAAGGAAAGTCACGCCTAGGATTTGAACACTTGTGAATTTGAGCAAAATTTTATCTCCCTTTGCCCACTCTACTAGAAAATCTCCTGATATCAGAGGATTCTAAGTTAAATATATTTAGAATTTTCAACTTTTACCCTTTTGCTTTGCATAGTACAATTTTTTAATGAAAGGGTTTCGATTGAACCCACTTCAAATTAATTCATATGTATGAATATACTTAAGGTGGGTTGGAAAATCTTTGAAGTGGAAGCAAAACTCTATCTTAGGTCTTTGTATGGGTTGGTTAACTAGATCTACTCAAGGTTTTTGAGCAGACTACTTGAGTGAGAAGGCCACATGGTCACAAGAATAATCCAGACGTCCTGTGCATATACCAACTCTTCTAAGATTTGGGAATTTGAAAGAATTTAATAGGTGCGCAAAATACACATCCGTGTACATTTGATAGTGTGATTTATTCAAAAGCAGAAGAAGTATGAACGAAAATGGCATTCAGGGAAAGAGTAACACATTATTACTCCCTCCCTCCCATTTTATGAGAGGTAGTTTGACTCGGCACAAAGTTTAAGAAAAAAGGGAAGACTTTTAAAACTTGTGGTCCAAAATGAATGATAGAAATTTGTGTGACTGTAAATCATTTCATTAAGGGTAAAATAGACATTTTATAGTTAAATTGTTACTTAATATAGAAATATGTCATTCTTTTTGGGACTGACTAAAAAGGAAAGTAAGTCACATAAATTAGGACAGAGGGAGTACGTTACATGGAAAAAATTAACATAAGGGAAAGAATTAAAGCAATAATTAAAACAAATAAAACATTCAACTACTTAAATATTCACCTAAGTTTGTTATGGTTAGAATCTAATTTCCCCTATAGAGTCGTCAAGTTGTTATACTCCATTTTAACCGGGAAATAAAGAGTACTACATATTTGAGATTCCTAGGTTAATTAACTCAAGTAGTCGCCACCTAATTAATTATGTTGAGTTAGGGCACCTACTTATCAACTAAATAATTAAACATAAACTTTGTTTTAAGGTCTTATTAACCTACTTAGATACTAGTAAGGTGCAAAAATCTGATGGGATGATAATATTATAAGGGTTTTAAAAAGGGAAGAGCTCTAGTTGATGGATAAAAAATAAAGGGCTATAACTAAACCTAGATAAAATGTATATATATATATAGATAGATAAAATGTACAAAATTAAGAAATGTTATTGTTAATTGAATAAACAAAATTTGATGCATTTTTTCCAAAGACGATAAATTAAAATGTTTAAAAATGACCGTTGATGATAATATTAAAATGAGAATAATAATACTCCCGTCATTTCAATTGATTTTGACTTGGCATGGAGTAAGGAACTAAGAAAGTAAAGTAAGACTTTTGAATCTTGTGGTCCTAAACTAAAAATATGTAGAATGTACAAAAATGTCATTTGATCTTGTGGTATTAAACATATCAAGTGGAAAGTTAAAATTAAAGAGTTGTCAAAAAAGAAAAATACATTCTTTTTGAGACGGATTAAAAGAAAAGTAAGGCAAATAAATTGTTTTTTTTTAAATAGATTAAAAAAAAGTAAGACAAATAAATTGAAATGGAGAGAGTAATATTTTGAAGTGATGATGATGGTTGCCTAATGAAGGATGATCATATTTTAATAATATATATAACAATGATATTAAAAATTCTTAATTGTAATAGAATAAAAGAATAAGCGTTCTTATGTTATGAAAAGTATTAGAAAGTGCAAATAAATAAGTTGGAAGAAGCACGAGACAAAATTGGATGTCAACATGCGTCTTCTAAACTCACACTCAAATCAATGAGAAAAAGTGAACTAAAGCAAATAGTTAGTCGAACTCCAAAATTTAAGACTCACTCGTCTATGCATTATAGAAGATACTCATAAAAATTACGACTTTCTTTTGACAACTAAGGACATCAATATATAATTTTCTAGGGGTTGTTTGGTAGGAAGGATGGGATAGACAAAGTTATCACATGATTGAGATATCCCGTGGGATTAGTTATCCCCCCTATTTGGTGGAAGAATTAATCCCATCATTGTAGCAGAAATGATGGAATAAATAATCTCGGGATTAACTAATACCCCTAGCTAGAAGCAGGATTATTTAATAATCCTGCATTTTATCCTAGGATTTTATCCCTCTTTCCTCATAACAAATGATCCCTAAGATTATTAAATTTGGTTTTCAATTGTCATTACTTGGTTATCTCTTACATAAATCAGAATTTTAATCTTTTAGAATTTGTTGAAAATTGAACTGCCATATTTCTTGAGTAGAATCATATGGTTAGATATCATTTTTAACACCAAGTTGAGTAGATACGGGCCTAAATTTTTGACGAATCAGTTGAACGGACTGAGTTGGGTAGGCTTGGTCCTAGTTTTCTTCAAGAATTTGCACCATATACAGAATTATATAGGCCTGAGTCTCAAATATCTTGGTATTGATAGTTGAATTTCATCACTTGTAGAGCCAACTTCTTTTTTATTTGCATTGCCCACTTGCTTCTATTTATGTGTGGTTGGATCTGTTATATCTGGTTCCTCTAGCAACCCAGGGACTGCTTTGTGCATATGAACCCTTTCCTTATGCGGGTGGGATCCTTCTACTCATTGCTCTTTGTTTGTCAAAAGTGTTCTCTTGTCTAGAAATTGTTTGATTTACTTCTGAATACAAAAGGCATCTGTCATGGATATGTAGATTAGGTTGATAGATTGCCTTTATTGTTTTTTGTTTCCATCCAGTTTGATGGTAACCGATAGCTCTTAATCCACTCTAATTCCTTGAACTATTGTTTTTCTCTTCACTATAATGTGAAATTTTTCTGTCTTTTTGTCACTCAACCTTTGTAAAGCTACCTATCGAGAAATGTATATTGCTGAATTTATAAATAGCTGTGAGCTATAATTTTTCAAGTATCATATCGTTGGACATGAAAGCTATAGGTTCATCTGCTCTTTTTATCTTAAAGTGGACAAGCAATAAAGGTTTAGTCTAGATTTCAAGTGGTCCTATTATAGATTTAAATGGATGGTTTTAAAATGTTTGTAGTACCCTTAGAAAATCTAGATTACAAACTGCCCCTTGTCACCCCTTTAGCTGAAAAGGAATGGCGTCAATTGCGCTCCTTATATAAATTATTTACGTCATCACGAGTTTTGATGGGAACTACTAAGGTCTCTGCATCTAAAGCTAGGACCAAAGAGGAAACTGTGTTAAGATTGATGGAGAATGTCGGGATTTACAAGGTAACTACTTGATTAGTACTAGGCAACTACTTAACTGGTGCAACATAAATTAGATTTTATCCATAAATTAGGCCCCATTTTTTTCTGATCGTATCCCACAGTCAACGGGATTAGAAGTCATTGTAATAAAACAGGGATATAGATGCAAAAGGGTTGAGACATTGCTCTCAGAAACAATTTTACACATTCTCAAAATTTTGGTTCTCTCTCAATATCAAAAAGATAAACCTTCTTTGTTGGTGTCATGATCATTGCAATCCTAGAGGATATGGTTAACCGGAAAGCTTCTAAAGATGTCTGCTGGCCACCCAATTTTGAAAGAAAGTCTTTTACCATTTTTTGTCGTCACCAGGATCTCTGGTATTGGTCCAACCATCTTCAATTACTTTGCTAGTATTGTATCCTCATCTATCTGTTGAAAAGGATATTGGCCCTCCATGCCTATCCTTGATCTTCTCCTTCTTTCAACTCGTTTCTACAACACTCCTGTGTATTTCATCAATAGACCTTGGTGTTAAGTTGAACTTGGCACTGTTCAAGTTCTTGCACTTAGCGTGTGTCCTATTAGTCATCAAATTATTCCAGACCAACAGCTTCATTTTACAAGTCTTATAACAAACAGCTTCATTTCAAAATGAATACGAAGATGAAAACCTCATTTCTAGAGTTATCGGTACAGGCTCACTTGCGTGGCTTGAATCTTTGATTTGGTGGTGTGCCTGTCCCTTGCACCAAGTTATGTCTAGGGATTGGCATCAGTATCCACATTATGAGTTCACGCTAGTAGCCACATTGTCAAGTCTAACTTTGGAGGAGATATCAGTTATCTTTGCCAGCTTCCATCTGCCTCTTTTTGTTCAGTCTTCTTAAAAATTACCCTATATGACAGGTTCCTCTATTGTTATAGTACCCCAAGTTTTGGGAGAATAAGCACATTGAGACGTTTCTTCAAATTGGAGTTGGTCAATATTATAGGGAATGAATGTAACGTTCTAAAACATCAATACCAGTTGAGATTGGGATTAAATATGGCTTTCCTGGTTACTAGTTTCTTCCTACTACTATTAATGTGCAATGAATTATGTATGCCTGTTATCGACACCATATTTATTCGAAAGAAACATCTACGCTACTATCAAATTACTATTGTACAAGTACACTGCCAAGTGGAATAGGGGTCGTTTGGTAGAATGTATAAAAATAATGCTAACTAGAGTGTATTAGTAATGTTTGCATTAGTAATGTTTTTATTAGTAATGCTTGCATTAGTTATACATAGAATATTTTTTATGCACTGTTTGGTTTGGTGTATTAAAAAAAGTATGTATTGTATAAAATATTTATTTACAAAAGCATCCTCCACAATTATGGTGGAAAAGATGTAAAAGTGCTTTTGAGGGGTAATTGGGTCTTTAACCATGCTAATGCATGTATCAAATCATTTGCATTACTAATACCTAGAAATTCATGATATTAGTAATACACTCCTCAATACACAATAGAGTGTGTAACTAATGCTTACATTATTTATACATAGCTTAAAAGAATGTACCAAACAAGGTACTACTAATACACAAAGCTAATGCAATCATTATATTTGTTAATACACTGTACCAAACGACCCCTTAAAGTTTAGTATTTAAGTATGCCCTTCTGGATTCTCACCAGCTCTTATAAATACTTGTTACCAAGTGTTGATGTGATATTGCAATAAGGATTTGATTTCTACATTTAACGCTTTCCCTTGTCTAAGACTGCTTTTAGACTCCATAAGTGGAGTAGAAACTTAACAATTTCGTAACTGATTTACTCATTTCCTTGTCATTTTCAGATATAGAGCTGTCACAAGCGCATACTACAGGGGAGCTGTCGGAGCTATGTTGGTTTATGACATAACAAAACGCCAAACATTTGATCACATACCCCGTTGGCTGGAAGAGTTGCGCGCACATGCCGATAGGAATATCGTGATCATTCTGATCGGAAACAAAACAGATCTCAAAGACCAACGAGCTGTCCCTACCGAGGATGCCAAGGAATTTGCTCAGAAGGAAGGATTATTTTTCTTAGAGACTTCTGCAATGGAAGCAACAAACGTGGAGGATGCATTCTCGACTGTGTTGACAGAGATCTTCAACATCGTAAACAAGAAGAATCTTGCTGCAGATGATAATCCGCCCAATGGGAATCCTGCATCTTTATCTGGGAAGAAGATTCTTGTACCTGGTCCTGCACAAGTCATCCCAGAAAAGAGAGCATGTTGTAGATCTTGAAATATCAGGATTCGATGTTTCTTTTACTTTTCCAGGTGATTTTTTTTTTTTGAGTATTAAAGCTTCATAGTTTCACTGAGAGTAATTCTTGAAAATCTCATGTATTTGGTTGTAAATTCATTTTTAGATTGTTCTATGCGAGGAGTGAGGACTGAGGACAACAGCAGCAGAGTATATGTGGTTTTACAAGTTTTATAATATGTTTGTTATTAGCTTCATATTCAATTTTCTTGGGTTGCAATTGATCTAAATGTGTGATTTGAATTCTTGAGGCCAAAAATAATATAATGAGGAGCAAAATGTGATTTTGACAATTAGTAGTCTGTTTGATCAAACCTTATTTAGAAGAGTGTTTGTTGTCCAACGTGTTTTTTGGGCAAGTAATTTTTGAGAGAAATATACTTATTTTGAAGAGTATTTTTTTTGTTACAAGTGTTCTTTGAAAGTAACTATTTGTGTTTAATTAATTAATTTGACTATATTAAGAGCAATAATTTGTGTTTGATCAAAACTTTTGGAAAGTGCTTTTGTGAGAAGAGGTTGTTTTTTCCACTATAAAAAAATAATTTTGTTGTTATTAACACTTTTTTTTTCGGAAAAGGCTAGTTTTGTTGAATACTTCAAAACTCTCCAAAATAAGTATTTTTAACTTTTAAAGGTATAATCATTTGTTATTTTTTAGGAATATTTTTGTGGTTCAATATTTCAAATTTGATATGCATGCTTTATTTATAACAAATAATATAAATCATTGCAAAAAGGATGATTAGTTTATTTGTATTACTATCTTTATTAGTATATGAGATACAAAAATATCACTATTAGATTGCTATTATCCATTTAACAATAACAATAAGTTTCATGAGTGAAATCTAAAGAGGGAAGAATGTAAACACATCTTATTCTTTCTTCGAGGAAATAAAGTATTTTTCGGATACTAATAGAGACTTAGAGCGGTTGTTTATGATAGACATTTTTGCTTTCAATTTTCTAAAATAACCTTGACAGCAAATTAAAGATAAGGATATTTTTGTCTTTTCAGCAGAATTTCTAAATTTCCTTCTCAATTCCTTTTAATTTTGCTCTTAGATGAACTCCGGCTATACTCAACCCTTAATTTTTACTCTTTCTCCATCTTCGTCTCGCCGGAGCTCCGACGAATTCTTCCCCTACTCCTATTGAACCCTAAAATAATGGACAGGAGCTAAAAACATCTCGAAAATCGTCTAAAAGGAGGAAGAAAGAGTGTAAAAATGGGGAATAAGATCGCAAAAACGACACAAGCGTCGGCAATGGAGTATTACCTCCACGACTTGCCGTCGTCGTATAATCTGGTGCTGAAAGAAGTTGTAGGTAGAGGTCGCTTTTTGAAATCAATTCTCTGCAAACACGACGAAGGACTTGTGCTTGTAAAAGTCTATTTCAAAAGAGGGGATTTCATTGATTTACGCGAATATGAGCATCGTCTCTCCAAAATTCGTGATATATTCACCTCCCTTGATCATCCACATGTTTGGCCTTTCCAGGTCGAGTAAAATTGGCAGACTCTTCAATAATTTTTTACTGATTGACTTCGAATTAGATTTTGTTTAGCAGGTGATCTTTTATTAGTAACATATTACTCCCTCCGTTTACTTTTACTTGTTTACTTTGGACTTTGCAGGCCTCTTTAAGAAATAATGATTAATATGAGAATTTTACAGGATACTTGATGTATAGTTGGAAAAGATTTGGGAATAAATAATTAATGTTGTGGGTAAAACATGAAGATATGCTAAAAGTGAAGGTATTTTTAGTATAGTGGATAAGTAAAAGCTAATGGAGGGAGTAGTTCTATAGAAATCTAAATATTGAGTCTTTGCTTGATGTGGAATGTTGCAGTTCTGGCTTGAAACAGATAAAGCTGCTTATTTGTTGAGACAGTACTTCTTTAACAATCTTCATGATCGTCTTAGTACCCGACCTTTCCTCTGTCTTGTTGAGAAGAAATGGCTTGCTTTCCAGGTAATATTTCTTGTTCTGTTATCCCCATTGCTCAAAAGGTCTATCGGAAATAGCCTCTCTACCTCCCTAGGTAGGGGTAAGGTCTGCGTACACTCTAGCCCACCCCCCAGATCCCACTTGTGGGATTATACTGGATGTGTTGTTGTTGTCGTTATAGTCTCCATTGCTATAATTCTGGTTTATCAAGTTGCAATAGTCATATCATGTACATCTACTTTTGCAGTTGCTTTATGCAGTGAAGCAGAGTCATGAGCATGGAGTGTGTCATGGTGAGATGAATCATGATGTAAAATAACTGACATGACATGGAAAATCTATGACTTGCTCAGGCCTTTATTTTTTCTCTTTTTAAAGACTGACATGAACTCGGTTGCAGGTGATATCAAGTGTGAGAATGTGCTAGTCACATCTTGGAACTGGCTTTATCTTGCAGACTTTGCGTCGTTCAAACCCACTTATATTCCACATGATGATCCTTCTGATTTCTCCTTCTTCTTTGATACCGGTGGACGAAGACGATGCTATCTTGCACCCGAGGTTCGAATAAGTTGTTTCCCTTTGTTGTTTAACATAATTAAAACACACTGATTTATTTTTTATAAATTATTTTGTTGGCTTAATACAAAAATGAAGTTTTATTTGAAAATTGGCCAGTCATTTATTGACAGAAAAGTTGTAATTTCATGCAAACAAGTTGCACATCTAACCATGGTATTTCGATTTCTAAGTATCTCTCCTATATTTATGATTTTTGTGAGTAGTGAACAAGCGAAACTCTAAGACTCTCTCCTGTATTTTTGATTGTTGTGAATAGTGAATGCTACACATAATGGATATCTTGTGCGTGTAATTGACTGGTGAGGTCAGATAGAGTTGATCTTCACTTACTCCACTGCCTATTTGCATTCCGAACACAGCCACCTATTCACTATTTCCCACTTTGAAGGGGAGGAACTGTTCCTTTATGTCAAAGACTGAACTGTTTGTGATTCTAATATAGTCTTAACCTTTATATTCAGTGGACAACTGTAATGAGATTTGGAGAAGTAGTTTTGTTAGTAGAAACTAAGTGCAAATTGTACAAGAAAAATAGATTATTAGTTATGAGTGTGTTCAAGAGCTGTTCAGTGTAGGCATTAGAGTGAACTTTGGGAGACACCAATAAGCTTGAATAAGCAATAATATGCTTGAATTGCATGTATCTTAACAGAAGTGGAAGAACTGCACATTTCTCCCAGAGGCAATGGCATCCTTGTCCCACACCATCTCCCCTTTAATAGATACATTATTCGTATGCACCATGATATCAAAGTAATTTTGCATAAATGTCACTAATTTTCAGAGATTTTATGAGCATGGAGGTGAGATGCACGTTTCACAAGATGCTCCTTTGAAGCCATCTATGGACATCTTTGCTGTTGGGTGAGATTTTTCTGGAGTCATTATTTTGGAATGGCCTCTCAAAACTTTACTGTTTCTTTTTTTCTTCTCCTTCTAAATTTACTATTAAGATACTTGAACTAAGGTTTCTTCTAGAAATTTATCATAATGTTTATATATCAACTCTTTATGTGGTGATTTCCTTCCATCATTATTTGCTAAGTTGAGCGGACTCTTCACTTTTGATGCTGCACCTGTGTTGGATTCTCCAAAAATACTCTACTTTTGGAGAATCCGACACGCACCCATTGACATTTTTGAAGAGTCCAAGCAACATAGATTATTTGTGTTGTTGCATTTACCATGTTAGCATTGGTATCAGCAGGATGGTCACTTGTAAGAATCAGAGAAGGTTATTTGTTAATTCGACATTAGGTACAAGCGTACAGCAATCGGAAGATCTAGGAAAGTTATGAATTGCTCAATAATTTGCCTTTTATTTTTTATAATCATTTCACATCGAACAAAAAACCTATAGAAAAGACTTGTGGAGAAATCCTTTTTCTTCTCTAAGACTTTTTAGTAATATTTAACTTTTTAGGGATCAAAGTGTCATATACTTCTTCTAGCAATTTCTTTATATATCTTGCATACTATTAAAACTAGATAGTTCTCCAGTTAATTGTCATCTATTTTTCAGCTATCTCTGCAAGAAATCCTGCTTAAAGTAATTCACGACTATAAAATTAAAGATGTTTCCTTTATCAACTAGAACAGTAATTGCTTTTGATTATACAATTAGAATAATGATTGTTGCAGAGAAATCCTTTTTATCTTTAGACTTTTGAGTCATCAAACATTTAGGGACCTAATCTTCCTACTTTTACTAGCAATTGCTATGTACACCTTACATGCTATTAACAGCTTAACACTTACTAGTTCTCCAGATAATTGTCAGCTATTTTCCTGTTGTCTCTTGCAAGACATCCTACTATAGTTCTGCTGAAAAAATAAGGATGTTTTCTGTAAGAACAATAATCAGTCATCCTTTCCTAAATAAACAGTCATCTTTAATTTAATGGGGTGGCTCCTTTCAACAAAATTAGCTCATGCAATTTTTTTCATTTATTTATCTAGTTGATATAGTGTGATGTCACGTTTTACTAAATCAAAATGCTGAAATCAGATATAACAATTTAAGTAGTTTTTTTCCCTGGCTTGAATTATAATAACCTTCTTTTGTCTAGCTCAGTTATATTATTAATATCAATATTAATTTATAGTAAAATCATCCCACTATCATTAATACAATTATTTTTGTTATTTTCATCAGTATTTAGATGAAATGATGGCAGATTGAAACGTATCTTATATTAAAAGTGTTTTGGACTTCTTGCAAAATTATTATGAGAAATCTAAATTTTGTTACAATAGGACTTCGAAGTCCTTGACGAGAAGAAATAGGACTTGCTGATACAAAGCATCATGTTGTATCCCTTAGCGGCTGCACTAAATTACTTGGGCCAGGATTTATGCCTGAAATTTGGTTTAGTTGCTTGAGTTATCATGAAAAGGGGGTTACTGAGCTTACATGAAAACAGAAAATAAATCTAAAAAAATTTAGATGGAGGCACCCGTAGGTAAGATAATATGTGACACGGTGGTAGGTAAAAACTGATTAAAATATGTAACAAGATTTGCAGAAGTAAGAAACACACATGTCATTTTCATGTAATAAGAATTTGAGTATTTGAACATCATCTACATTGCACCAGGTGTGTTATTGCTGAGCTTTTCCTTGAGGGCCAGCCGTTATTCGAATTGTCTCAACTGCTTGCTTATCGCAGAGGACAACACGATCCCAGTCAACTTCTGGAAAAGGTGCCTTTTTATTTTTGTTTTTGTTCTTCTTTCTTAGTTTCTTAGCTTAGCATTTTTCATCTTTTAAACCTTTCTTATGGTATTGCAGCACCTTAGTCTGTCAAATTCTGTTCTTTTATGCGATGTTTTGGAACATGACTTGTAATTATTTAATTTAAGGTTGTGCATAAAAAATCTTTCTTAAGAGTTACTTGTGTTCTATTCGTCAATTCTTGCAATTTTCTGATAAATGCTTATTTGTATATCTTCAATGCAGATTCCAGATTCAGGAATCCGGAAGATGATTCTTCATATGATTCAATTGGACCCAGACTCACGATATTCTGCTGAAAACTATCTGCAGAACTATGCAGGAGTTGTGTTCCCAAGCTACTTCTCACCATTCCTTCATAATTTCTATTCCTTGTTGAATCCCCTTAATTCCGATGCAAGGGTAGGATTATAAGTGTACATCTTTTGTTTCACTTGGTCACCCGCTTCAACATTTGTACTCAGTAGCCATATCTTTTTTGTAGGTTCTGATATGCCAGACCTCTTTTAATGAGATCCTTAAACAAATGATGAGTGATAAGCCTGGTGACAGGAACCCCTCTGCTGTGAGTCCACATTCAGTTCCTGTCAGTCAAACACGGCAAGTGAGTGATATGAACGAAAATCTGAATTTAGTGAAGGACTCATTGAACAACAGAGAAGAGATTGAGAAGGGCTCAGTTCATGATCGCTTTGATCTGCTTGGCAACGTGAACACTTTGCTCAGGGATGTGAAACAAAATAATCAATGTCCTGTTGTGAAGCCTGTGCTGGAGGATATAGCCAATACAGCATATTCTCAGAAGCAAAGACAATGTCACATCCAATCTCCAGGTGAACAAATCCCAGTGAGCTCCATTTCTTTCAAGAGAATTCACCATCCCTTTTTAAAAAAGATCACCATGGAAGATTTGACTGTGTTGATGTCTGACTATGATAATCAATCGGACACTTTTGGAATGCCTTTCTTACCACTTCCTGAAGAAGTAATGAGCTGTGAAGGAATGGTGCTGATAGCCTCATTGTTGTGTTCCTGCATACGTAATGTCAAATTGCCTTTTATGAGGAGAGGTGCTGTATTGCTGTTGAACTCTTGTTCCTTGTACATTGATGACGAAGATCGGTTGCAGCGAGTACTTCCACATGTGATAGCCATGCTGTCGGATCCAGCTGCAATTGTTCGTTGTGCTGCCTTAGAGACTTTATGTGATATTCTTCCTTTGGTTAGAGATTTTCCTCCAAGTGATGCCAAAATTTTTCCTGAGTATATTCTCCCTATGCTTTCCATGCTTCCTGATGACCCAGAGGAGAGTGTTAGGATTTGTTATGCAAGCAATATATCGAAGCTTGCGCTAACAGCTTATGGTTTTCTGATTCACTCAATAAGCTTGAGTGAGGCAGGTGTTCTGAATGAAACAAATTCATCACAGAATTCATCAATATCGACCTCAGGCGAACCAGTACGGCCACAGAGTCTAAACAGTGATACACAACTTGGTCAATTAAGGAAGTCGGTTGCTGAGGTTATTCAAGAACTCGTGATGGGCCCAAAGCAAACTCCAAACATCAGGAGAGCACTATTGCAAGATATTGGTAACCTTTGTTGGTTTTTTGGGCAGAGGCAAAGTAATGATTTCCTGTTGCCCATTCTCCCTGCTTTTCTAAATGATAGAGATGAGCAGCTCAGGGCAGTATTTTATGGGCAAATCATATATGTCTGTTTTTTTGTTGGACAAAGAAGTGTTGAAGAATATCTTTTCCCATACATTGAGCAGGCATTGACTGATACAACTGAGGCTGTAATCGTCAATGCACTGGATTGCTTGGCCATTCTCTGCAAAAGTGGCTTTCTGCGCAAGCGGTTCCTACTTGAAATGATAGACCGTTCTTTCCATTTGTTGTGCTACCCTAGCCAATGGGTAAGGAGGTCATCTGTCACCTTTATTGCTGCCAGCAGTGAGAACTTAGGAGCAGTTGATTCTTATGTTTTTCTTGTCCCCGTAATAAGGCCCTTCCTTCGCAGGCAACCAGCATCTCTAGCTTCAGAGAAAGCTCTTCTCTCATGTCTGAAGCCATCAGTTTCAAAAGAAATGTATTATCAGCTTGTGGAGAATGCAAAGAGTTCAGATATGCTGGAGAGACAAAGAAAGATATGGTACAATTCAACACCTCAGTCAAAACAATGGGAAACTGTAGATTTACTTGACAGAAGTAGCAGTGAGTTGGATCGAATGAAATACTGGCCTGGGAGAAAACATGATTTTCCGGGTTATAAATCTGCTAGTGATTTGACTAAACCAATTGATTTTACTGATTGTGATGATAATCCGACCAAGGTGAAATCAGTGGGAAGCTTAATACAAGATCCTTCGAGCATAATGGATAGCAGTGATCGCCTCCCCTCAGAAAAATTACAGCTATCTGGCTTTGTGTCTCCTCAAGTCAGTGGTATGAGCAGCTTTATTGATAAATCAGCTGATGGCATTCCTTTGTACTATTTTAAAGAGGATAACAAGAGACCAGCAGGCACTGGTGTAGCAGCCTCTGATTCCTCATTTCCATATACTTCATTTGGATTTGGTTCTTCATCCTTGCCTTGGATGGATCCTGTGAACAAATCATTTAACTTGGCTAATTCAGTTCCAGCACCTAAGCTTGTGTCAGGTTCAATAAGCATTGGCAATAGCTCCACACTGTTGCGGAGAGTTGTACATGAAGTGGAAGACAGGGAAGCTGATCAAACAGCATATGTGAATAACAAGTTTCAGGACATTGGGTCTGGTACATCTAAAATGGGTTCCCTAACAATGGAAGACAACACAGCCGCAACAGATAGAACTGATTTGTCATCTTTTGCCAGAACATCCATGATTACCGATTCAGGATGGAGGCCTCGTGGGGTTTTGGTTGCTCACCTCCAAGAGCACCGTTCTGCTGTTAATGATATATCCATTTCAGCAGACCACAGCTTTTTTGTTAGTGCATCTGACGATTCTACTGTTAAGGTTTGGGATTCGAAAAAGCTAGAGAAGGATATCTCATTCAGGTCAAGGTTAACTTATTCTTTAGAAGGAAGCCGAGCTTTATGTGTTACCGTGCTCCAAGGTTCTGCTCAAGTTGTTGTTGGAGCATGTGATGGAACAATACATATGTTCTCTGTTGATTATATCTCCCGAGGACTCGGTAATGTTGTCGAGAAGTACTCTGGTATTGCTGATGTGAAGAAGAATGAAGTGGGAGAGGGTGCTGTTGCAAGCCTTTTGAACTACTGTTCAGATGTTGGTGCCTCAAAAATGATTTTGTACAGCACTCAGAATTGTGGGCTCCATCTGTTGGACACAAGAACAAGTTCACATGCCTGGAACACCAAAGTTTATCCCAAAGAGGGCTATATATCATCTCTAGTTGCAGGGCCTTGTGGAAATTGGTTTGTATCAGGTTCCTCAAGAGGTGTACTTACACTTTGGGATTTGAGGTTTTGCATACCGGTTAACACATGGCAATATTCTCTTGCCTGCCCAATTGAGAGAATGTCTCTTTTTCTTCCTCCTCCTAGTACCTCATTGTCTGTAGCAGCTAGGCCCCTTGTTTATGTTGCAGCAGGTTGTAATGAAGTCTCTCTCTGGAATGCAGAGAACGGGAGCTGCCACCAGGTGATGTGTAATTTTTCTTAAGAAAAGAAGCCCTGACTTATGTGCTTTTAGTTCCAAATACTAGTGGGTAACTTTGTTTTTATGTGGTCAGTCCTTCGGTCTATTTAACTCGATATTTTCCTTTATTTGGTTTATGTGATGTATCCAGTATAAGATATACTTGAAAGTGGCTACCGCGTCTGGGGATTTGAGATCCTTGTTAGGGAAGAGTGCAGTGTTTGAATATTTGTCTGACTCTCTCTCTCTCTCTCGCTCGCTCTGTGCCTTCCAGCTTTCTTTCCTTCTATACTGAAAGTGTTTGGATGATAAAATCCTTTGCACGTTGTAATTTCTTGGTGGTATCTGATAGATGCTTAATAAATTGGAAACTTCATGCTAGAATTGTTTGTCTTGGATGTAACTACTGAATTTAAGATTCATTTACGTTTATGATGGTCTTGTATAAAATAGGGATGCTTGACTTGTGTAATCTATCATTTAAGATGAACCATTGTTCTTGGGACATGCTATGGGTTGGTACCAAGTATGTTTTCTACTCTAGTGACTTTTTCCAACTTTGCAATTTTGTATTTTTTTGCTGCAGGTTTTGAGGGTAGCAAACAATGAGAATGAGGCTGAGAACTCTGACTTACCTTGGGCTTTAGCGAAGCCATCAAATAAGGCTAATCCTAAACAAGATCTAAGAAGAAATAATGGTTCAAAGTACCGAGTTGATGAATTGAGTGATCCGCCTCCTCGCCTTTCTGGCATTCGTGCATTGCTTCCATTACCTGGTGGTGATTTGTTAACAGGGGGTACTGACTTAAAAATACGTCGCTGGGACCATTGCAGGTTCTAGACTGTTTCTCTTCCTTTATGTTAAATTCACCTAAATTTTTCATATATAACTCAACAAGTCTTGCATATTTCAGCCCGGAACGAAGTTATTGTGTTTGCGGACCATCTATAAAGGGGGTTGTTAATGATGACTTTTATGAGACAAAATCCAGCTTTGGCGTACAAATAGTGCAGGTATGTGAATTATGAAGCAGGATCCACTTCTTCCTTTTACAGTTGTGACGTATAATTTATGTCTTATGATTGTTGGACTACTAATATATTGCATTTGCTCGTCATAAAAGGAGGCGAAGAGGCGACCTTTGGCCACCAGACAAACTGCAAAGGCAATCCTTGGAGCTGCTGCCGTTGATGCGGCTGGGTGTCACCGTGATTGTATTCTCTCTTTGGCTTCTGTCAAATTAAATCAGAGACTTCTGATATCAGGTAGCAGAGATGGAGCTGTTAAGGTTTGGAAGTAAAGGAACCTTGAGATACTTGTATATATATATTATTGTGTACATATTCAGAGTATATGTAGCCTCTTTACTGTTTAAAAACATTAATTGGAATGTACAGAAAATGGCTTCTTTTGTGTTTAGAGATATATGACAGATTTCTGAGTCACCACACATGTATTAATTTCTGGTAGATGCCTTTCTGGAATACTATTAGATTATATTTTGGTTATAACATATATTATTTTTATAATTTGTAAATACAATATGTTTATGGCCATTGTTCATACCTCTGCATTTGTTCAATCTACATGGCTCTATGAGAAATTGCTAATACAATATGTTCAATCTACCAGACAAGTTCTTCAAATGAAAAAACTGTTCCTTGTTCTTAGAGGAATTCAAAACTGATAGTGATGTTAGGAAATGCTTTGGTTTGTAAGGGGTTCCTTCGCCGGAAAATTATACGATAGTATATGAGGTTGAAGTACTTTTGTTCTACGTTTAGTATATATTGAATTTCCTTGTCTTTCTGGTGTATTGTTCTTATATTTTGGATCTGCTTACTGAAGGTGACTTAATTTTTTTAAATCTTTCGAAAACTAGAACAATAGTAGATGTGGATCTACCTATAGTATAGTATGGTGTGCAAGTGGGTTTGTTTAATCTCCTTCGACTGAAAATTATAAGGTTTATACAAGGTTGAAGTTAATTTTGATCAATGTATAGTAGATATAATTGAATTCTCTTGTATTTCTGGTGTATTTATTTTCTTATATTTTGAATTTCCTTGAGTCTTTTAAATCTCGCAAAAATTAGATCAATATATAGTAGATGTTGATCTATGTGTAATAGGGACACAAGGGGCTCATTTGGCTCCTCTTCGGCGGAAAATCATATAGTATATACAAGATTGAAGTTATTTTTTATTTATATATAACAAATGTTGAATTTTCTTATTTTTTAGTGTCGAAGACGATTCAATTATTTTAAATCTTTTAAAAACTAGATCAATAGACCAATGGCGTGCAAGTCTTTCAATAATCTCTTGTGCCATTTGCCTTTCTTTCAAAGGATAAGATCAATGACCAATGTCGTGCATACAACATCTACAAATTATTGTATATATTTTTTAAAAGATTGTGTTAACTTCACAATAAAAATAATGATTTTTTTTTCAAAATTAATAAATAATACAATTCTGTTATCAACTTCCATTATATAAATTATTTAAGTCCACATCGTGTAAGTCGGTAAAGGTCAACAAAACAATCATAATTTTCTTTATTTTCTCCATCATTATTTCCTTATCAATCTCAATTCATTACCCTAAAGAGGAATAGAGAATTAATAGTGTAAAACAATTATTAATATAGAATTCTAAACTTTTAGGCACAAATAGACATCAATATTTAGTGGCCATGAATTATTGAGGCCCCACCAAAATCAAAGAAATATAAAATAATAATAGCGTACGCAAAAAATTTCATAAATAATGTCAGCATATTATCATCACTTGGTTCTTATCTAAATTAATAATAAGATATGATATTGTGGGTATTTTCAAAGATTTACTTCTTGTAACATATACATCTTTACTTTATATTATTTTCAAACAATGTTAGCATTTTCTATATTATATTAAATTTTTAAAAAATAATTATTTACAAATATATACAGCAAATGTGTTATTTCAAATGATAATACTCCGTTGTCACAATTTACGTGTGCTCAAAGATGTGTGATGCACTTTGATTGAGGTTTAAAAAAATAAAAAATATTTTATCTAGCTATAACTTATTTATGGTCTCGTTCATTGAAATTGAATAAAGATAAAACGAAAGTTTAAAGTTCAATTGTTTTTATATATAAAAACATATCATTTCTTTGAAAAAAAGAAATAAAAAAGTGTATCATATAACTTGAAGCAGAGAAAATAATTATTATCTTGAATGACAAGACATTTCATAGAAAATAGCTAAAAAGTCCATGTCTCACCAGTTTGCAAAATCCTTCCATAGAAAGTGATTATGACTTCTACAAATTAAATAATATCAACATTAAAGGGAAAAAAACTCAATAAAATCAAAGGTCAATAACCAATGGTTAGCAATTAATCTACTTATTATATGTTCCTTGTACTAATAAAGGTCCAATACTAGGACTTCTTTATGGATTAGTTAATCTAAGTATTTAGTAATATTATCAATTTGACAAAGATCTTATATTTAATTTACACTCAAACAATACAAACAAAACTATGTGGAGTCCTTGGTGTCATACATGGTGTACTATATTTCAACTTCCAATCAAATTGAAGATTTATGAAACTAAAATACAAAAAGAGTACAAACACTAAAGGGCCAAGTAGAGACTAAAATAGCAATTACTTTTTCATTTTGTCCAAGAAAAGTAGCACTCATAATAACGGGCAGTCTGGTGCACAAAACATCATGTGTTAGTAGGGGAGTATGATGCAAACAGCCTATCATAATGCAAGCATTAGTGACTATTTTCACGACTTGAACGTGTGTGAAAACTTTACCGTTGCTTCAAGACTCCTGGTTCAAAAGTAGCACTCATAATGCACATACAAAATCACCACTTGTGTCAATCTCATCATCTAAATCAGCATCAGTATCAAAATCATCAAGATCCATACTAATGCTGCTATGAACAAAATAATCACTTGCTTTAGACCCCTCTCCTGGTTTTCTTGCTTCTTGCATTATAGCCAATGCTTCTTCAATGCTTTGCAATGGCTTTTCTTCACTATTCATTTGTACTAAACTAGCTTCCTCTCCTTTCATAAATTCTTTAGGCAAGTTCTTTAAGAACCATGGATGCTTCTTTATTTCTTCGATCGTTATCCTCTACAAGCATAAAATTAGACGATTAGCATATTCTAGGATCAATGTGCAAAATCGAAACGATTAAGAACTAGTAACAACCTTCTCAGGATCAGCAACGAATATCCGAGATAAGAGGTGATTACACTCCTTGGAGACTCGGACGTAGTAAGGGATCGAGTACTGCACACTTAATATCCTCTGTCACACAAACGAAGAATTAGACTAAATAGCTGCCCATCCAACCGCTTAAACTAAAAATAGCCAGCAGATGTATAATATATGTTTTTAACTGTGTATAACCTATGTATACCGGCTAGGAAAAGTAACCAATAAATCAGGCCGGCTATTTGTGTAAAGATCTAGTCACAAAATGCATATCTTTGAGACAAATTAACAAGTAAATCAAGAAGTCAACTATTGTTTTTAAAGAAATGAAGCAGAAGTTTACAGTTATTGTCTTCTTGAAGTTTCTTGGATCATCAGGATCTTCAAACGGATACGCGCCAACCAGCATCACATATAATGTGACACCACAAGACCAAACATCTGCTATCTTCACATCAAAATAATAACATAAAAATCTTGAAGGTTAGGTCAAAAAATCAGTTTATGAATTGAAGTTGTATGCCAAAGGTCAATTGTCATACCTTTCCATCATATTCTTTTCTCGATAAGACTTCTGGTGCGATATAGGCCGGAGTTCCAACTGTAGATTTTGGTTGTGAATGCAATGCTGCTGACTAAAACAATGAATTAACACAAGTCAGAAAACTAAATCAAGAAACAAAACCAATCAAAAGATTGACCATATTGTTCTGTTTCATTGCCTTAGAATACCCAAAATCGCATATTTTCAGACATTGTGTAGAGCTCCCGTCTAACAATGTGTTTTCAAGCTTAAGATCTCTGTGGCAAATTTGCTGCAATTCAAGAAAACGATCACATCACAAGCTAATAATCCAAGAGTAAATTAATGTACTCGAATAAAAACTATTTGAAGCGAACTAACATAGGCCTAATTCATACCATTGAATGACAGTAACTCACTCCTGATATAAGTTGTTGAAAGAAAAACCTTCCCTGATGAAAAATAACATCAATTTGGACAGATAAGCTCAACAAATCTAATAAAGTTTCGAGATAATAACTGCTACGCGTTGGAATGAGATTGAAAGCAGCCGCTTATCACTTGATTTTCATCAAAAATGAAGTAGTACTAATTTGGTGACTTACTGTTACATGGAGCAATGACAATCACAAAAAACAAACGAGAATTTTAAAATCGTGATTCTTGTGCTACCTCATCTTCACTGAATCTTCCAGCATTGCATATTCGTTCAAAAAGCTCTCCTCCGGAAGCATATTCCATCACTATAGCTAGATGAGCTGGCGTGAGAAATACCTGCACAATCACGAAAACCTGCATAAGCATTACAGTCTATACAGCTCGATCAATTAGCCAGAGTCTTAAGCCCTTTAAGTAACAGAGAATTACAAAATGAATCATGTACAAAGTCAAGAACCGGGATTTTGACCAATAGACAAGTAACATTAACCAACTCGCGAATCAAAAAATAATCCGATGAATCAAAAAAGTTCTTAATAAGTTGGTACTAAGGAGATTATAAGATCAATGATGATATCAAATATTAAGGAAATTTGGTTAGAAATATCTTTTTCAGTACATGATTCCAAATTCCCACTTAGTGGAAAAATAAAGTGAATGAAAAAACATTCAATTCCAACTTTCACTTTGTGTGGAATAAACAGTTGACAGAAACACTTAGGGAATCTGATTCAAAGTGGCCATTTTTTGAGAAATCTCCAACTTTAACTTTCAGATAAGCACAATTTTTTGGCAATCTTGAACGTACTACTAATCGATTATTTTCCCTATCGGAACAACCTAGGAAAAGTTGTCAGCCTACATAACCAACTTCGCATACCAAGAAAGCCAGGTTACATAACCGAATGTACGTACTGTGGAGGTTGGTTGAGCGTGATGTTACGTGACGTTCATAACCAGTCTTGAAGTGAATAAACTAGACCAAAGTAAGGAAATGAGACGACTTTTTCTTGAACTATATGATTACCAAAATCTTCCCCTCCACACCAATCACAAGTTTTTCTCTATTTCATTATCAGTTCAATACTGAAATATTACCTCCTTAAATCGAATGATATTCGGGTGCCTCAAAGATCTGTGATTCATTATTTCCCTTTGAACATGCTCATCAATCTGCAGAGAAAAACCCAAATGAATTAAAAGAAGAAAAAAATAATCAACAAAGTAACAAAAAATAATCTTTTCAATGAAAAAAAAACTCTGTAACAGCCTAATATGAAGAATTCGATATAGCCAAATATGTACTTATTCAGGGGCGGAGTTACAGTTTTGCCTACAAGTTCGGTAGAACTCAATAGCTAGGCCCAAAACACCGTATTTCTGTTTAAAAATCCACTTTATATGTATAAATCATTTATCAAGAATCCAGTAAACTTTGTTTTTTATAATCCAAAATTCATAAACTCAAAACTCTAGCTCCGTACTTATTCAGAAGAACTGATCATGAGAAACTTGATCAGAACTTCAAGGGCGGAGCTACAACTTCACCTACAGGTTCTGCAAAACCCAATTATACTAGGCTCAAACACCGTATTTATGATTAAAAATTCACTTAATATGTATAAATAACTGATCAAGAATTCAATAAGTTACATTTTTTACAATCCAAAACTCATAAACTCGAAATCCTAGCTCCACCTTAAGAAAAATTGGATGGAAGAGAGATAAAGATCAAACCTTTTTGCCTACAAGTTCAACAGAATCCAGTAGCTTAGTTTAAAAATTCACTTAACATGTATAAATAGCTTAACAAGAATCCAACAAATTACATTTTATACAATCCAAAACTCATAAACTTGAAATCTTAACTCCGCCTTCAGAAGAATTGGATGAAAGAGAGATAAAGATCAAACCTTTTTGTCTATAGGTTCGACAGAACTCAATAGCTTGGTTTAAAAATCCACTTAACATGTATAAATCATTTATAAGAATCCAGAACTAATAAACTCAAAATCCTAGCTTCGTTTTCGAAAGAATTGGATGAAAAAGAGAGATAAAAATCAAACCTTTTTGCCTCTTTCAATATATTTGACAGCAAAAAGTTCACCACTCCATTTATCTTTCACAAGCTTAGCAACACCAAAATTCCCAGAACCAATGTCTTTCTGAATTTCATATCTTTCCATTTTTTATAAATATTTCAGCTTCAATTAATACCTCAAATAATAATCATACATAAAAAAATAAAAATATTATTTTTTTTAGAAATAAATTTTGAAGAAGCTGTCTAAATCTTGCTAACTGGAAAGAAAGAAACTTTTTTTCTTTGTGATTTTTGGTTTTTCCTCAATGACAAGCTTCCTATATTTGTAAGGAGCGTAAAATGGTGGGACCAGTGGCGGAGTCAAAAATTTTAAATATTTATTTTTTAAAAAAAATGCTAAATGTCATACTTGGAAATTTATAAGGAAACAATTCTGAACATTTTTTGTCATCAATGGACTAGAAGTATTTTATTTTATTTTTAATGTGATGACATTTGACCGAACATAAAGTTAAAAAAAAATAAAAAATAATATGAAACTTGTAATCGTGGTTATAAAATCATGTCATTAAAGATAAAATTGAAAATTTTAAAGTTGGATTATTTTGAACATATAAACGTTTGTTTTATGTAATAGATGATAAATATTATAATTTTTTAACGAAGGAGATTCGATTGAATCCTTGATATGTCATTGGGACCCGGCCTATTAGGGCACCACCAATCAAATGGCTTGAAATTAAAAGGAAGGAAAAAACAAGCTGCACAACTCAAACGTGGAAGTATAATTTAGTTGTCAAATACGAGAATTATAGTCTATACCTTTTTTGGGAGGGCTTCTTGGTGGGTATTCAGTATTTATATTAAAATCAATTGATTTAAATTCACGTTATATAAGTTTTACTAAGGAAAAAACATTTCATGACATTATTTCTTTTTTTAACTCCAAACTTGCATTCAAATTCGAGATTATTGATTAAGACGGGAGAGTTTTATTCATTCCACAACAATTTTTATCAGATGATAAAAAATTACAACTGTTTCTGCTTCGTGAACCGAATGTCCCACCTGGCGACTCCAGACTTGAGTCTCGAAACCACAGTCATTCAACGGAATTCGAAATGACAAGGCTCTTGATACATAAATAGGCTCTACGTGCAATTTCATTTGTCATATAGTATTTGTTAAGTGTGATCTACTCATTTGTCCTTACTGAAAGCTACTGAACAGAAAGAACTGTTAAAAAAATACAATTAATTTTGTATATTTTTGTTACAAATTTTCAAATTTGGACAGAAAGTTAATTTGACAAAATTAGTGTAGAGTGCCTAAACATGGCTATTTTATGCAGACCCACATTAGAAATAAAAAAAGACAATTATTTTCTCTATTTCAATTTATATGGCACAATTTGAATTTCGAAAGTCAAATATGTTTAGTTTGATCATAAATTTGGACATAGAATCTTTAAAGTTTTAGAACTAAAATTTACACATCTAGAAACTACGTAAAAGCACTTTAAGTCATAGTAATATAGACAATTCAAAATTCAAAATATTTGAACGTCATATGAAGAAATTACGGTGATTTTTTTTTTGTTTAAGTCTCAAAATTCGAAAAGTATCACAGAGAGTCAGAGACGGAAGGAATTAGCTCTATTCAAAAGGAACAAAAAGATTAATTTTTAGGGGAATTCTGTTTTTTACAAAAAAAAAAAAAAAACTTGAGAGGACCACTGAATTTTTGACAATGTATCATTATTTTTGGTAATGTAGAAAATGATGGAAGTCGGATTTAAAATTTCAAGAAGATATGTATATTATTATGAAGAACTGTAATAGTTATATTTAACGAGTTTAATTTTTAATGTCATATTGTCAATTCATTACGATTTTGAACTTAGAAGTTCAATTTTTTTTATTGCAAATTTAATGATTTTTTATGTATATTATTTATACTCTTTTTATTGAAAATGTTGGGATATATAAAGATACTAGTTTTTTAACATAAAGATTTATTTATAACTATATAAAACTTTACAATTCTTTTGGTATGCTTTCCACCTAAAGATACACGATAGGTGGAAATTTTATGCATACTCAATTTTACAATAAACTATATTAATTTATAATAGTTCAATAATAAATTGAGATATGATTAGGTATATTCAATAACTGCCTTTGACTTTACGAAAAATTGAACAAAAAATTGTTGACTTAGTCTACTCCTTATGAGTTATGTGTATCAATTGATTTTAAAAAAAAGAGAGAATTTGAACGTTCATCCAATTAAATAAAACGTATATAACGACCATAAAATGAAACATGTTATATAGTCTTTATGCGTATGCAAACTCACGCAATTCAATAACAAATCAAAATAATAAAATTGATGTTAAATAACAAATTATTCCATCCGTTCACTTTTACCTGTCACAGTTTGACTTGACATACTCATTAAGAAAATAATTAATGATATAGATATTTTATCAAATTATCCCCTATTAAACAATGTCTTGAAAAATAAGTATTTTAATGATGAGGGTAAAATATGAAAAAAAAATAGTGTCTTTTCTTGATATGTCAAAAGTGACAAGTAAATATGAAAATTTATTTTAGAAATAATTGACAAGTAACCGTGAATTTGAAAGTCTTGGATAGTCACGAGAAATCCGGTTTAACTTATTTCCTTCTTTTTTGGCGCTTTCCTTTCTAGTGAAAGACCTTATTAGTCTCCTCTTGTGTATATAAAAAGAGGGGTATTTTGAAATTAAGATTATTTTTTTGTTCAATATTTGTTAAAATTAATATTTGAGATTACTTAAATATGGATCTCTTTACTCATTTTCATGTGTTTAATCTATAAAAGTAATTTTTTTAAATTTTTACCTATTCACTTTAGTAAATCAAAAGAGAAATTAAAAAATTACTTTCAACATAAACTATTCATCCTCCAAAGTATCAATTTCGATTTAACTTTCAAAATAAGTCACCTTAATATTTTTATTTTTAAAAAAAAACTATGACCGCTAATTTGGAACGATCAATCAATGAAATAAATGAATAAAAAAGGACACATCGTATTCGATTTCTCATATGAAGAGAATGTATATCATCAATTGATGTTCTTTGAATCAGCACACCGGGCGTCTTCGGTATACACAAAAATATTTTCCAATTTTACCAAAAATAAATAAATAATATATATGTATTATGTTCGACTGATTAATGTTTTATTTAAAAAAAAATATAAATACATCCTTAAAATGAGTGAAGTAATTTTTCTAGTGAAAGTAGAAAAAATAAGTTAAACAAGTCACATTCCACATTAATTGTATCATCTCCACCTTCCAATACACGAGATCTACATCCATGGATGGAGCCACCTTAAGCGAAGGGTGGTCCAGAGCATACTCATTGTTCAAAAATTATATGATGTACGAAGATTAAATATTAATTATTATGATTATGTATTTAATTTTGTACATCCTATACTAAATTTCTTGCTCTGACTATTGTCTACTATTTCCCACCCCACCCCTAACCCTCATTCCCACCACCCCGCGTCCCTACTTTCACATTCTTACTTTTCATAATTTTTATCTAGATTATATGCAAATGTTTTTTAAATACTCTTACTTAAGTATCAAATACAAGAAAATAGATAAAAAATTCATTTTTTATGACAGTCGTATGTCAAAGTCAACTTTCACGTTCATCGACTAATTCCATGGAATATCTAAAATTTGAACCTCAAACCTCGTAATTCTCTACTAATTCATTGACCACTACATCACACTCATTTGTAAATGATTGGACCACCACATTGAAACGACAAGGTCATCAAGTTGATAACGACGTTGCTGTCACGTAAATTAACCTCGAAATTCTCAATTTGTTTTGAGAATGTGAAGTTAACGATTGGAGAGACAACAGCAAGTAAGGGGAAAAGGAAAATCACAGGAAAATGCAACCTTTGTCCTTTTGTTCCTCTGTAATACTTTGAACAAATCATTGTCTTCCCATCTTATAATGGTAGGTAGGAGGAGTGAATTATTCGTCCATATTAATAGTCGTAGTATTATTTTTATAGTTTGTTATTTTTTTATTTCTCTTATTATATGTTTGATTGTTATATTATTTTGTTGTGGTATTATTTTTTTACTGTGAATTGTTTTTATTCTATCGGTTAAAATTATGTTTTTGAGTGTTTTTCTTAATACGTGTGCATTTTCTCATAATTTCAGTTAATACAATAATACTCTTTTTGTTCCTATTTATAAGTCGTCCTTACTAAAAATAGATGGTCCTTAATACTCCCTCGGTCCAACAATAGTTGTCCACTATACTATTTTGGGATGTTCAACAATATTTGTCCACTTTATGAAATCAAAGGATAATTTTACACTTACTTCCTAATTTACCCTTATCATTAGTTATAGTCATTTTCCTATTACATTTTTCAAGACATTGTATTTATTATATTGAAAGGGTGATATAGTAAAATTATTTTTCTATTTATAATTTTTTAAGAAGTGTGCGAAGTCAATAGTGGACAATTATTGTTGGACAGGGGGAGTATTTGTCATTTCACAAAATCAATACATAAATGACAATATTCTTCTTTTTTTACCCTTGTGAGTTATTAGCCTTGAAAATATACATTTGACCAACATAGAAAAACTAAGTAAATGATTTATGTCCATTGGTCACATTAATTAATCAAAATAAATTAATTTATGTTCAATGATTGAAAATTTGACTACAAAAAAATATTAAATAAGGGTAGAATAGTAAATGCACTTAGTTTCTTAATGCACGTGAAATCTAAAATAGTGACATATAAATAGGAACAAAAGGAGTATTGAATAGAAGGAGTATTGTAGTTTGACTTGGAACGGAGTTTAAGAAATAAGTGATAGATATGTCATAAAAAAAGAAATAAGTGATAGAGTTTGTGTGAGACTATAAATCATTTCATTTAGGAAAAAAAGGAACATTTTAAAGTTAAATTATTAGGAAAAACTACATAATTAGACATGCTTCTCTATCATATATACTATTATTACCTATACTTTCAAAATATTATGTTATTACCATATATTGAAGAAAAGACACTTAGGTACATGTATTTTTGCTATCATATACACAAAAATAGGAGAAAGACAAGCGAGATTAGAGAGGGAGGTGAGCAAGATTCATATGTATCCAAATACATGTGAGTCATACTAAATGCATGTATCTCGGTCTATCTGGAGTGATTCACAAGCATTTGGGTTACCAGATACATGAGAGAGCGGCAAGTGAGATGGGAGAAGGGAGAGGGAGGCAAGCGAGATTTGCTATGTATCCCAAATACATGTGAATCTACGTGAATACAATGTATCTAGAATAAATTATACCTAATTTTGATCACATATGTCTGAGATACATGTAAGTGCACGTATCTAGGGGCACGAAAATCTGATAAGATACGTAATATTACAAACTAGAGTGAAGTATTTAGCTCCTAAATTAGTGAGATTTATGTAAGTTCTCCAAATTATCACATGAAAAAAGGCTCAGAAATTCACTTAATATAAAATAGAGGGAGTATTAAATATAAAAATGTGTCATTTTTATAGAACCGACTAAAAAAATGTAAATTATATAAATTAAAACAACGAGAGTATTATATTATTTGATGCGAGGTAGAATACAAAGTAAACATACAACTACTAATAATACTCCCTCTGTCCAACAATATTGTCTATTATTGACTTTACACACTTCTTAAGAAATTATAAATAGAACGGTAATTTTACTATAGCACCATTTGAATATAATAAATACAATGTCTTGAAAAATGTAATAGGGAAATGACTATAATTAATTATAAGGGTAAATTAGGAACTAAATGTAAAATTATCCATTGATTTCATAAAGTGGATAAATATTGTTAGACATTCCAAAATAGTATAATGGACAACTATTGTTGAACGGAGGGAGGATATAATTTTAGACACACAAATTAATGACAATAATTATTGTTGTTACTCGTTCAGAAAGGAAAAAAAGATCACAAAATCAATCAAACAAATATAAGCAAGAGAAAATGTCATACTGCATGATTGTTTTATGTGTGTTGGCAGTTCCAATTCAAAATGAAGAAGAAACAAATTAATTAGTTGCTGCAACAACTAAAATTTGGTTCTTTTGTCCATCTTCAATATCGTCCATCTGTCGACTTTTAGCCTTTGAATACATGACTCACTTTTCTTGTTGTGGACATAACATTAAATGTGTGAACAAAATCTAATATAAGGTGTATATGAATGTTCTAATGATGAGATTTTTTAGAAATACCGTATGGAATTGATTCAAAATGGATAATATCTTACTATATCAAGATTAGCTATGTATTTTGTATTGGGTTTTGGGCATTTTTCCCTTTTTATGTAGATAAATAAAAGTTCAAAATTTTGGGTCTTTCTTCCTTTTCTTTGTGGATATATTTAGCCTAAATTTGACTAGCTTACTTTTGCCTATAAGCCCAATATTATGATGCATATGTAAGACTTTCTTTAAGGTCTTATTTGAGAGATATCACAAGAGTGTGAGAGCAACCAATATAGAGAGAAAAGTAAGAAAGTGCAGATTTTCGCACAAGCCCTAGCTGCCAATTTCAAATCGCGATTCCCACTTCATTTCTTGTCCGATTGAGCTGATTTTTGGACAGCTTGTTCTTTTCAACTTAATCTTTGATTGGGAACTGAGAGAGGGTGATTTGGAGTCCTGTAGCTCCAGATTTTAGCTCGTGAACAGTAGCTGCGGGTTTGGTGTTTTTTGCTTCTTTTATTTCTCTAGTTTTTGGTGCAATCTTGTAGTTGTGTTGCTCATTGTTTGGCACTTTTTTGGTGGCCATTTTGGAGAACACTTTTGTAACTCTTGTTGATTATAGTGGAGCTTTGGCCTTGTGGTTTTTACACTTCACACTGAAGAGGTTTTCCACATTAAAATTTGGTGTCTCGTGTGTTGATTTATTTTTCTTGCTTGGTTGATTTGTTTGCTGCCCAAACAGTGTTTATTCTTGCATTATTTTGCCTTCTCTTGGTTCAAATAGAAGGGAAAGTTTTAACTTGGGTTTTCTTCCGCTATAGCCCTGTCGTGCACATTTATTTTGTGATTGCCTTTCCCAACAAAGTGATATCAGAGCATTTGATTGTTGTTGATTATCTATTTGAATGATGGAGTCAAATATGAGCAAGATGGTTTGTTTGAATGGTAGTAATTATCATATGTGGAAAGGCAAGATGAAAAATCTTCTATTTGTCAAGAAAATGCATCTACATGTGTTTGTTTCTAATAAACCCGAATCTATGAATGATGAGGATTGGGAATTTGAGCACTTACAGATTTGTGGCTATATCAGACAATGGGTTGAAGATAATGTTAGAAATCACATTGTGAATGAGACACATGCCAGAAGTTTGTGGGACAAGCTCGAGACACTATATGCTTTGAAGACTGGCAACAATAAATTGTTTCTTTTGAAACAATTGATGAACATCAGGTATAAAGAGGGCACGTCTATTTCTGATCATAATAATGATTTTCAGGGTGTTCTTGACCAGCTGTCCAGAATGGGTGTAAAATTCGATGAAGAAATTCAGAGACTGTGGCTTCTTAATACTCTGCCAGACTCTTTTTAAACTC
Organism: Solanum piurae; assembly: GCA_029582685.1. NCBI lineage: Eukaryota > Viridiplantae > Streptophyta > Magnoliopsida > Solanales > Solanaceae > Solanum > Solanum piurae. The sequence continues at coordinate 9,302 of JAJOOO010012158.1, read as the reverse complement.
TTCGCGTTTCTTTGACTAATTCTGCTCCCAGTGGTGTTGTGACCATGAAATATTCTAAGAGTGGTGTTGTGACTATGGAATATTCTAAGAGTGGTGTTGTGACCATGACATATTCTAAGAGTGGTGTTGTGACCATGACATATTCTAAGAGTGGTGTCTTGAATGAAGAGATGAGAAGAAAATCTCAAGGCTCATCTTCTTCTACTTCACACTCCGATATTTTGGTTACCGAAGACAAGGGGAGAAACAAGTTTAGAAGTCAGAATGACAGAGATAAAAGTAGAGGAAAGTCAAAGTCCAGATTCAAGAATGTTACATGTGACTATTGCCACAAGAATGGGCATATCAAGAAATATTGTTTCAAGTACAAGAGAGATATGAAACAACAAAAGAAAGAAGACAAAAATGAAAATCGTGTTGTTGTTGTTGCTAATGATGACCTTCTTGTTTCTTGTGATGAAAATGCTGTCAATCTTGTTTGCGATGAATCTAGCTGGTTTGTGAATTTTGGTGCTACTTCTCATGTCACGCCTAGGAAGGAAATATTTTCTTCTTATACTCTAGGTAATTTTGGGATGTTGAAAATGGACAATAATCATGAGGTTGCGGTTCTTGGTATTGAAACTGTTTGTTTGAAAAGTAATAATGGTTCCAAACTAGTTCTCAATAATGTCAAGTATGCTCCAGATGTTCACTTGAATTTGATTTCTGTTGGATACCTTGATGATGAGGGTTATGTTAATACCCTTGGTGCTGACCAATAGAAGCTTACAAGAGGTTCGATGGTGGTAGCCCGTGGTGATAAATTGTCTAACTTGTACGTTTTTCAGGCCTCCATTCTCAAAGGCTCAGTAAATGTGGTGGAGAATGATACTTCATCATTGTTATGGCATAGAAGACTGAGTCATATGAGCGAGAAGGGGATGAACAATTTGGCTAAGAAGAATTTGCTTTCTGGAGTGAAACAAGCAAAGTTGAACAAGTGTGTTCATTGCTTAGCCGGTAAACAGAAAAAAGTTTCTTTTCAAAGTCATCCGCCTTCAAGAAAGCTTGATTTGCTGGAGTTGGTACATTCTGATTTGTGTGGTCCTTTTAAGGTAAAGTTTCATGGTGGTGCACTTTACTTTGTGACTTTTATTGATGATCATTCGCGCAAACTCTGGATATTCTCTTTGAAGTTCAAGGATCAGGTACTTGATGTGTTCAAGAATTTTCAAGCCTTGGTTGAGAGACAGACATGAAATAAATTGAAATGCATCCGTTCTGATAATGGTGGTGAGTATATTGGTCCTTTTGATAGATATTGCAGAGAGCATGGTATTCGACATCAGAAAACTACTCCGAAGACTCCCCAGCTAAATGGTTTAGCGGAGAGGATGAACAAAACTCTTGTTGAGAGGGTTAGATGTATGCTTTCAGGTGCTAAGCTGCTAGATTCCTTTTGGGCAGAAACACTTAATACTGCTGCATATGTTATCAATTTATCTCTTGTTGTTGCTTTGAATGGTGATGTTCCTGATATAGTTTGGTTTGGTAAGAATGTTTCTTATGATCATCTTAAAGTTTTTGGTGTAAAGCTTTTGTGCATGTTCCTAAGGATGAGAGGTCAAAGTTGGATGTTAAAACTAGACAATGTATCTTTGTTGGATATGGTCAAGATGAATTCGATTATCGTTTCTTTGATCCAGTTGAGAAGAAACTTGTTAGAAGCCGTAATGTTGTGTTCTTTGAAGACCAAACAATTGAAGATCTTGACAAAGTTGAGAAAGTTGATTCAGTTCCTTTGACTATTCCACCAGATGAAAGTCTTCAAAATGATGAAAATCAAGTTGATATTGAAGATGGTGATCATATTCAGAATGACCAGCATGCCGATGCTTCAGTGCAAAACGATGTAGTTGGTCAACAACCAACTATTATTAATGTTCCTGAGAGTTATCTCAGAAGATTTACTAGAGAGAAAATACCTTCATCTCGTTATTCTCCCAATGAGTATGTACTCTTGACTAACGGGGGAGAACCAGAGAATCTTGATGAGGCCATGGAAAGTGAAGGAAAAAAATGTGGTTTGATGCTATGGAGGATGAAATGAAGTCTCTACATGATAATCATACCTTTGATTTGGTTTTGTTACCTAAAGATCGAAAAGCTTTGAAAAACATGTGGGTTTTTATGGTGAAACATAAAGATGGTAACCCAATTCCACGGTACAAGGCTAGAATAGTTGTGAATGGCTTTAACCAGAAAAAGGGAATTGATTTTGATAAGATATTCTCTCCAGTTGTGAAGATGCCATCCATCCGTGTGGTTCTAGGCTTGGCTGCAAGTCTGGACTTAGAGGTTGAATAGATGGATGTTAAGATTGTTTTCTCCATGGTGACTTGGATGAAGAAATTTATATGGAGCAGCCAGAAGACTTTGAAGTCAAGGGAAAAGAGAATTATGTTTGCAAGTTGAAGAAGAGCTTGTATGGTTTAAAACAAGCTCCCAGGCAATGGTACATGAAGTTTGGTTCTTTTATGAGCCAGCAGGGCTTCAAGAAGACTTCTTCAGACTATTGTGTTTTTGTGCAAAAATTGTCTGATGATGACTTTATTATCGTTTTGCTTTATGTTGATGACATGCTTATTGTTGGTCATAATGCTTGCAGGATTAAAAAGTTGAAGCAAGAGTTGAATAACTTTTTTGCTATGAAAGACTTGGGACCAACAAGGCAGATTCTTGGTATGCAGATTGTCCGCGATAGAGATGCCAAGAAATTATGGTTGTCACAGGAGAAGTACATTCAGAAAATACTTCGTAGATTTAACATGGACAAAGCTAAGGTTGTCAGTACACTTTTAGCTATGCACTTCAAACTGAGTACTAGACATTGTCCTTCCATTGATAGTAAGAAGGAAGATATGAAGAAAGTTCCTTATGCTTCAGCTATTGGTAGTTTGATGTATGCAATGGTGTGTACAAGACCATATATTGCTCATGATGTTGGTATTGTTAGCCGTTTTCTTTCTAATCCGGGAAGGGAGCATTGGAATGATGTAAAGTTGATTATGAGATATATTTGTGGCACTTCTAGTCTGAGTTTGTGTTTTGGGTTAGGGAAACCTATTCTTTGTGGTTATACTGATTCAGACATGGCCGGTGATGTTGATACTTGCAAGTCTACTTCATGCTACTTGATTACCTTTGCGGCGGGGTGGGGGACTGGGGGGGTTGTGTCTTAGCAATCTAGGTTGCAAAAATGTGTTGCTTTATCTACTACAGAGGCTGAGCTTATTGCAGCTGTTGAAGCTTGCAAAGAATTGATCTGGATGAAGAGATTCTTGGGGGAACTTGGTTGTGCTCAAGAGAGGTATGTTCTTTATTGCGACAGTCAAAGTGCTATTCATCTTGGCAAGAATTCTACATTTCATGGTCGATCTAAACACATTGATGTGAGGTATCATTGGATTTGAGATGTGTTGGATTCTAAGTTGCTTGAAGTTGAAAAGATCCATACCAATGATAATGGTTCCGACATGATGACTAAAGCTTTGCCAAGAGGGAAATTTGAAGAATGTTGCATGATTGCCGGGATGGAGGTTTCCTCCACATAGTCGGTAGGGGGAGAATTGTTGGGTTTCGGGCCTTTTTCCCTTCCTATGTAGATAAATAAAAGTCCAAGGTTTTGGGTCTTCCTTCTTTTCCTTTGTGGATAAATTTAGCACAAATTTGACTAGCCCACTTTTACCCATAAGCCCAATATTATGGTGCATATGTAAGACTTTATTTTAGGTCTTATTTGAGAGATATCACAAGAGTTTGAGAGCAGCCATATAGAGAGAAAAGTGAGAAAGTGCAGATTTTCGCACAAGCCCTAGCAGCTAATTTCAAATCGCGATTTTCGCTTCATTTCTTGTCCGATTGAGCTGATTTTTGGAAAGCTTGTTCTTTTCAACTTAATCTTTGATTGAGAACCGAGAGAGGGTGATTTGGAGTCCTGTAGCTCCAGATTTTAGTTGGTGAACAGTAACTGCGGGTTTGGTGTTTTTTGCTTCTTTTATTTCTCTAGTTTTTGGTGCTATCTTGTAGTTGTGTTGCTCATTGTTTGACACTTTGTTGGTGACCATTTTGGAGAACACTTTTGTAACTCTTGTTGATTATAGTGGAACTTTGGCCTTGTGGTTTTTACTCTTCACACCAAAGAGGTTTTCCACATTAAAATTTGGTGTCTCGTGTGTTGATTTATTTTTCTTGCTTGGTTGATTTGTTTGCTGTCCAAACAGTGTTTATTCTTGTATTATTTTGCCTTCTCTTGCTTCAAATAGAAGGGAATGTTTTGACTTGGGTTTTCTTCCGCTATAGCCCTGTCGTGCACATTTATTTTGTGCTTGTCTTTCCCAACATTTTGGATTTGTTTCGCCCAACAATTGGTATTAATGATTCGAGGGATCGATAAAAAGATGACAAAGTGATAACATAGGGCTCAATTTATTATCTTTAGTTCTTTATACATGTCGAAAGGTACTTAGAGACGCATGCTCATAAGAAGCTAGACTCTGGGTTTTAGTGACCATAAATGTTCGATCATATGGATAACGTAACACATAGTTAATCTCAAAAAAATTGACACGTGAATCGCGTTGATGAGTCATGTGGAACTTAGTTGGAGGAGTTTGTTGATGGGCAAATTATTGTGGGGGAATGCTGATATAGGTCATGCATAATTTAGTTCTAGGGAAAAGATTGTTGAATGAGCGAACCAAGTTTTAAATCGATAGCTGAAAAGAAAATGAAGCTACATATAAGACGTATGAATATTCTAAATAGTGTAATGCCTTTTCAAGGAAATCATACGGCCTTGTCAAAATAAATAATATCACATCATATTAAAAATATTCTTGGGCTAATTTAGCCCAACAAGTAGACATTTGTCACTCTCCTCATATGGTCATCAAACCATCACTATCCAATGTCTTTCAAAGACATTGGATCTCATCATTATTATATGAAACTACGGAGAATATATGGTGAACACATGTCACCCATTCCAATGCTTTATAATTTGGGCATAGCCTAAAACAAGCTGCACCTGCCAGTGCATTCCCCAAAACAAGAGGAAAAAATGAAGACTACTAGTTGGTAATACATTGTATTTGGCTATATATGCATTTACTCTGTTATATGTTTGTTATGGACCATAACTTATGGAAGAGTTTCTCATTGTTCAAGTTGTTTATTGGCATAATGCATAAACAAACAATCAAACTAGATCTCAACTGCCAAATAAACACTTTAACTTAATCTCAATTAGCACCTAAACATTCTACTCATCCTCACTGTGTCTCGTGGACACATAAATTTTGGAGGTATAGATGATTATTTTAGAAGTTGGAGTGTTCAATTAACACAATAGAGATGAGTTGAAGTATCTAAATGTGCATACTCAAAGTTAGATTGTTTACTTGCAAGTTGAGGCCAAGTTTGAGTGTCTATTTGTGTATTATTCCTTATTTAATCATGACTTGATACAATTTTCAAAAATTTAAACTAGATTCTTTGAACTTGCCAAAGTCAAAAAGATGAATAATGATACATTAAGTGGAATGTAGCAGACAAATCAAGATTTCAATGTCTAGATATTCTAAGCTTAAAATTAGGTGCTTGAAGTGATCAGAATAGAAAGCAGCTTCCACTCATTGAAAATGTTTGGCATAAAAGTTCAATGGACCATTTCTCCTTATCATGAGCCATGAAGGCGAAAATTCTGAGACGGATCTAGCATTTTAAATTTATAACGAGTTTTCTTTTCCCCGATAAAACAAAAAACTCGTTACAAAGCTTACTTGAAGTGGACCACCCAATAAGCTGAGAGCTAGGACATTAGGTCTTGCAACATCACTCGACAGTAGCTATACTTTAGGTGCATTTGCTTTAGCTCGATTGAATGCTTTCCATACACTGTAAACAACGACAACAAAACAAAAAAACCCAGCTCAAACCCAAACAAGTTGGTAAAGATGATGAAAATTTGAAAGCCAACTAACCAAATCCCATCACCAAGAACTCCATAATTACCGTCTTACAATTGAGTATTCACATTCACTTACAGACTTCAAAAGAAGATTAGAGGTTTGATATCATTCACATGTGCTTGAATAGAAACAAATAGTAAGAAACTAGAAAATAAAAACTTGCATATATATCATAGTAATGTCACTAGAGAAGCCATTATTTAATTGTCAGATATTATACGAGTAATGGATTAGAGTATGATAAAATACACCACCTTCAAAAGATATTTCAATTCTTGGCCCTGATTGAGTTGTTTTCCTTGATCCTAGCTCGATTATCAAGCTTGACAAAGCGTTTGAGGTCCTCATAAGGGAGAGACTCAATGTCTTTCCTTCTCAATTCGCTGAGTGCAGGACGTTTATCCAGCAGGTGCCACACCCATCCCGAGTATTCTGAGTCCTGCAATATTTTAGGATTTGCTCCATCCTTGAGGATATTTGCTCCAATAACTGCAGCGGCCTTGACTTCATTGCTGATTGTTGATGCCTTTGAAGCATCAGCAGCTGCACCCCCTTTACCACCTTTCTTTGATTTACTGCCCACAGCAAATGTTCTGCAGCCTCCCATTTGAATTAACTCTTTGGGAATGTTCATGCTTCTCAATGATCTGATATAAGGACAATGCCATGTCTTTTAGCCTGCAGCAACTATTATGATTAATATAATATAATCAGTTCCAAACGAAACAAGTTAGAAGAGGGCTAGAGTCAAGACATTATCAAGATTGGACATTTAACATCACAAACTAAGTCAAATATACATTCGGATATCTGTTATGACCTTGGAATATAATCGATAACGTGCTAGAACAGGAAAAACTACGGCAGAACTCCTAGAACCCTTCTTATTTTTCCTCCACAAAAATCCCACTGCATCCTATGCAGAGGTCCATATAAAGTTCAAGGTTAGTATCACAGGCAGGCCAGATCCTTGGTGCCAAATAATCTTTGACCATAAGGATTAAGGACTACCGACACATTTTACAGAAGACGCACAGATGGGGGACGTAATTTCTTTCATGACTCATTTGAGATCCTCGACTAAAAGAAGCTGTATTGGGCAAGTTGTTCATGCATCAAAGAGCATCTAAAACGCTGCATTCATTTTAAGGATCCTTAGGTTCTCCTTGGATGCAGGAATCTTTTGATATTCTTGTTTTTGCCATCCACAAAGAAGAGATGGAAAAACTTTTGAATAAATAGAAAGGGGCACAACAACAAGGTGAAAGGTTTTAAAACATTGAAGATGTTAAAGAGAAGATAGGCCAAACTAGAAAGAGACATAACGAAGAATGATCATTCACCTTCTGTGCTTTCCAAATTGTGAAACAAAAGTAAAAGTCCCCTGATAAAACACGAATTTACTGCATACGAGACCAGCTCGAGCATACAGTAATAAGGACAAGGACATGGACAAGCAATTATGGAATACACTCATTTATCAATTAATTCAGCATCAATTCTCGCAGAATCCTACAGCTGAAAGGCAGTGTTTTCATATATCTTGGAGATGACATCCGCACTGAACTAGTTTACTCACAGGAATCACTTGTTTATCAGAAATACATGTAGTTATGCTGTTAATACATCTATAGATAGAGGCGGATTCATCAATTGAACAGTATGAGTTCGAGTTTGGGATTCTGACACAGCACAATTGATTCACTAGGTTCGACATCTATCAGTTATACTTATTTAGTGGATCTTTTAACACATATTCATGGTCCAAGCGAAAGCAACTAGGTTCGGATGAACCCATAAGTTAACTTCTACATATACCCTGGTAAAGAGTACTACATGGGTTATTTATGTAACATCTCGCAACTAGAAAGAACTAGAAAGAAGTTTAAAATCTGGAAATAGTTACTTTTGGAAAGAAGGAGGAAATCTGGAAAATGTCAAGTTAAAGTGAGTTTTTGGTCAACTTCAAACGACATTAACTACTAGCTCAGGATGAGTTAGGTGTAGTTCCGGATATGGTTGGAAAGCTCTTGGAATGATCTTTCCAACGTCGCCAAGTTTGTGCGATTCCGAGTTCGTAGAGTGAGTTATGCCCTTTGGAAGTTGGCTGTTGGATTAAGAAAATGTCCAATCCGGAATTTTAAGGGGTATTTTAGTCTTTTCATTGCCCTATTATTTTAATCCGTTTTTAGGAGTTTAATATGGGTCAAATAAGATTTTAGTCAGTTTTAGAATTTGGGGTTTCACGCTAGAGCTAAGGAGAAAGGAGAAGAGAAAAGAAGAAGGAGAAAAGGACAAATTCATCAAGATCGATCAAGAAAGTTGGTGTTTCGCCAAAGATTTACTTCTATCAGGTATGTGAGGCTTCCATAACGTTGGGATCGTTCTCCCACATGCCAAACATATTTATTTCAGCATGGATTCGTTCTAAAAGAGTTTGAGAGTTGAAGTTCTTGATACCTATTCTTGTTTTTGATGTTGTTCTTGAATTTGACTGATTTGGGATGTTTCTGAGAATTGTTACGTCATAGTATAAAGTCGTTTCAAGTTAGGTTCTTAGGTGCATTTGATGGGTATTTGTATCTAAAGGAGATTTGAGAAAAAGAACCGAGTTTAGGCAAATTGGGGTTAGAAAACGAAGAAGAAATTTCGTCGGACGAAATCCAAGGGTGATGGCGCGTCGCGGAGTGGGTGCCCAGATTTGGGAATTTCTGTTTCGCATCGCGGAGCTGTCACGGAGTCTTCTGCCTTAAAATACGTTTTCGAAATCAAAAATTAAATATGTCTCCGCGTCGCGGACCAACCTTCAAATATTGATTTTCGGTCTTTTCTCTTGTTTAGCTATCTAGAATCATTCCTAAACAACATGAGATCTTTTCAATCACAAATCAAAATCCTTGAATCCATAATTCAATTCAAGAATCAGTTAAGAGTCAAGTCAAGAGCAGTTAAGGTCAAAGTCAAGAGAAGTCAAAAGTCAAGTTAAGATAAGTTCTTAAAGTTTTCAAAAGTCCTTCACAAATGTTTTAACTTTGTTTTAAGACTTAAGTTTTGAGTTCAGTAAAGAAGTAAAGTTGAAGTTCTTTTCTTCAAAGAAGTATATGGGGACTATGTATTCCCAAAGAGATTTAAAAATGTTTTCACATTTTAATAAAAATGGAAACTGAGATTTCCAAAGAGCCTTCGGGCAAGTTTTCAGAAAAGAGTAATAGCTTTCTAAATGAAGCAAGAAGGGAAACTGAGATTTCCAAGATAGCCTTTGAGCTAAGTTTTTGAGCACTAATCTCA